>JAAVTG010000756.1:0-54877 GCA_011947345.1 Phytophthora quininea
GGTGGCGCAGCTCATGGACAAGGACAAGGTCGACGTCATGTGCATGCAGAAACATCTTCGAGCCCAGAGAGCCCAGACGTGATGCACCACAAATTGGGCAACGTCGGTGAGGCTCATCGGATCCAGCAACTCCTGAATAAGTTAAATTATACTCCGCACTAATAGTGACGACGTGAGCCAAGTCAACACAAATATCAATGCAACGTATCCCCCTCATTTCTGTGGGGATCTTGAGGATCAATATCTTCGTTATATGTTGCAGGAGCTGCTTTCCGTACAATATTTGCGCGTTCCATGAGATTAAGCATTCCTTGAACGATCAGCTATTTTCTACTCTCAAATTGCTACTGTAAATTTAAAAACCATAGTGGTGCTGAGGAGAACTGTTTTAACCAATCATAAGGGGAGAATTGACCCAACATTTCAATTCCTGATGGCTCTGAACGACAAGATCGAGGTGACTGGTGACACTGCTGTGTCTGCCTCAAGTCTTGAGCGGCAGCTGGAGCGCACGCAGCGGATGCTAGAGGAGGCAATACGAGAACGCTCTGCTGCTCAGACCGACGCTTTGGTGAGAATTGAAGCTGCTCGAGATAAGCTACAGAGCAAGCACGACGACGAAGTCTCCGCTCTCCGCTCACAGATTGAGGCCGAGCGACAGGGACGGAAGGAAGAATTGGACAGCCTGCGGACGAAGCACAAAGCTGAAGTCTCCGCTGAACGACAGGGACACAAGGAAGAATTGGACAGCCTGCGGACCAAGCACGAAGCCGAAGTCTCCGCTGAACGACAGGGACACAAGGAAGAATTGGACAGCCTGCGGACCAAGCACGAAGCCGAAGTCTCCGCTCTCCGTTCTCAGATTGAGGCCGAGAAAGCTAAACAAGAACAAGATAGAGAAGCGTCTGGCAATGCCCTGCAGAAAACGATGGACAGATTGCGATCAACCCATAAGCGCGAGATGACTCAGATGGCAAACAAGAATCAAGAGGCTGTCATCAATCTCAAGAAGGAAAACGCGAAGAAGCTGGAACAGCTTGAGGACAGGAAAGACCATGCTGCGGATTCTCACGAGGTGACCATCCGCATGATGGCCTCCCGCTACACAAATACTATTGACGGCATTGTCAACATCGGGAAGAAAGCTTTCTCATCCATCGCAGGGGTCGAAGGGGAGTCGGCCGGGCGAAGTTTCTTCATGGGTCCATTCACGATCCCAAAGGGTTCGCTGCGGCGGTAACTTCCAATGCGGAGGACTTTCGTCCAGCTAAAATGCGCGTCGAGTACGTAACGGCAGCGACGCTGGACGAAATCAAAGAACTCATCAAGACGAAGAAGGCTATGCTTGTTCCTGGGTCCGCCATCATTCCGATCGGACTCCCATCCGATTTCATCGATATCGTTCAGCGTGTGGAAGAAGTTGGCAGCAAAACGCTGGCTGAAAACCAAGCGATACAACCACCACACAAGCGCAGTCGGGCAAACGATATTCAGCTCCAGGTAAAGAAAATGTTTCTGCCTGCCGAGTGTTATCTCACTGAAGTGTTTTATTTTATCTAGTCAGGCTGGAGGACGTACTTTGAGAAGACGAACTGCTACTGGACAAGCTGTGATAACAGGATGACTTTTGAAGAGTTCACTGCTGTTATTGCAAGTGCCTTTGCATGTACGAGGAAGCGTTAACAACGGCGCTGGATAATTTGGAATTGGATAGCAAGTCCGCCAAGGAGCACATCGTCTCGATCCAAGAAGCTACAAAAGGTGCTGTTTTCGATGAGAAGATTGCTCTCGCGGATACTCGAGAGAACACGCCTGAATCGTCTCCCGTGCGCCTGGAGCAACGACGTCGTCGACACGCCGCCACCGGTAGATAAACTCCAATACTATAACATAGTAAACCAAAATGGAGAAGAAATGTGAAGTTTTCAGTGACAGCAACCCAGGAGAGCTTACATACCGACGGTGCTGGCAGTATTATGGCTCTGTTCTATCCATCCTGGAGGCTGGATGTGTATTACTTTGTTTAAAGTCCAACAAACGATGAAATCCACGCTGCCCACCAATCAATTGCGGACGGGTTGGGAGCCAGTGCCGCGCGCTTTGACGTCAGCATAGCCACTTGTTCTCAGTTCTCAAAGTCTTCGGCAATGAGTGACTCTGAGTACGTACCGTCCTCGAGCGAGGGCGAGATCGAGAGTGACGTTGAGTGCGTTCAGCAGCAGCATGAAGACCCCGGCGGAGGGACTACCACCGACGATGGACCTGGAACAGAAGAACCGAGTCAGACTGTTCGATGTCGCTACTCCCCACTTTGCGAGGAAGTGTTCATCACTGAAGGAGAAATGCAACAGCACTGTCGTACCATGCACAAAGAGGCGTTAGGGAAGTTTTGGTGCCAAGTATGCACTGAACGCTGGGCTCTATTCAACACAGCGAAGCAGCTAAGGCGTCACCACGGCGGTACGCATACTACGACGGTCTGTCCCAAATGCAGCAACCCTACCAAGAAGGCCAACCTCAAGCGTCATATCAAGCGATGCAATGGGAGCGGGCAAGGTTCTACAAAAGCGAGTTCGCCTTCGATCGGTGGCGCGTCTGTCTCAATCGACAGAGGCAACGACATCTCGGATGCTACTGGACCAGTTACCTCGGGAGGGTGTCACGCAAGGACGTCCAGTTTGGCAGCGCGTTCAGAGCTTACCCAGATGCTCACATTACCAGTATTTGCGAGAAACAACGTGGGGGAAACCGGAAGAAAGGTGACCAGATCGAAGCATCGAGGACCTCGGCAAGAGGTGTTCGAGACTAAAATGCCGGCCTATTATGCTTGGCTGAAAAGTCCTACTGTTGCAGGGCACAGGAAGTTTGGCCCAACCCAGCTACTGCAGCATTGTGCAAAGTTCAGAACTTTCTTGGGGAAATTTGCTCATTTCCACAGTGTGGACATTGACACAATGATGCTTGATCTCGATGATGACAATGGATGGAGGAAATATTTTGAGGGAAGCAGACTAGAAGACTACAGTTTAACGCTGGGTTTTGCGGATGATGGTCGCGAGCTGAAACAGGTCACATCGTACAATTTGGTGGTGCAGATTAAACACTTTCTATATTGGAAAGTCAAGACGAAACAATGCGCCCAGATGAACCATGCTTACGATCTCATCGTTCTTTTGAAAGATAAGCTGGGAGAAGACAAGAAGCGAGAGCGCGACCCTGAAGAAAAGCTGAGTACATCAGTGGTCTTCCTACCGTACCTGAAGTGTTGAGCGTTTTCAACAACGAGCTCAAGATTGCGGTGAAGGAGGCACGTGTGACGTATGAGGCCACAAAGCGATGCTCATGGAATCTATATCGCACGTTTCGCGACTATGTGTTGGTTATGCTTTTGTTCGCTTTGCCGCCTCAACGCGCTCAAGTGTACAACAGTTTAAAGACCAGCAACATTTCAAGCTACAAAAAGAGCAAACTATTGACGATTGACAAGCACAAGACCATGTACAAGTATGGCCCAGTCATCATTGCTATCCCAGAGAAATACGTTGCCGAATTCGACATGTATCTCGTTCTTCGAGATGGGATCGCATCTGAAAGTGGTGATTGCTCTCTCTTTGTAGATGCAAGTGGAAAACGGGAGCCATACTTGACGAAACAATTCACGAAGTTGATGATGAATCTATTCAGCCGCCGTGTGACGCTTCTCGACTGCCGCTCGATATATATCACGTGGGCATATTCGATACTTACTGCGAACGAGATGGCTGTACTTGCTGACCGGATGTACCACAGCTACGAAACCCAGCAACGATACTACGAAAGCACAGCTACGAAGCGCAAAGCTGTGGATACTCTTCATCTCACGAATTGGATGGCAGACAATGCAAGCGCAGATACTTCGTCCACAAACGAAAACACCGGGTCTCCCTCAGCCAAGCGACCTAGACAAGTGTAGCGTCTTGTGTTCGAACGCGAACAACACGCTCAGTCGCGCGAAAACGATCACCTTTCCAAATACCTCCGCCGATAGGAGCTGCTGGGCGCTTATGACTACCGGAAAGCGTGTTAATGTCTAAAGCGTGCCAGTTATATTTCCAGAGATGAAGTCAGACTTAATCCTGCGTTAACAATCAATACACTGTGTTGAAAGCCCCCAGCATGATCACCATCGTTTGTTGCCATTGTAGAGGTCAGCGCTGGTTCCCGTGATAGCGCCGCTAGGTTTCATGAACGCATCTCGTAGCGATTGCAACGATGTTTCACCTTCTGCATACCCGATCAGGCTGAGAGTAGCGGTACGAACACTACCGCGACGACCTCGGGATACAACATGTGCTGCGGAGTTTGCTATTACCGACCCTACACCAGGATGCACACAAGACATTCTAGAGGTTGTTAGTAGCAGTGCCACTCTGGAGGCCTGGACTCTTGAGCCGATGAAGGAATAATCCTGAATGACCAGAGCGAATGCTTTGTAGGATCTGCTAGAAAAACCTTTCCGACGTTGGATTTACCAAAAACCTTGTCGAATTTAGCCGAAAAACCTAACAGAAATCAAGTTTATCCGAAAAACCTTGTCGTGTTTAGACGAAAAACCCAAATAACCTTAACATGGGGTTAAACATTAAAACCTTATTAAAGTCTTGTCGAGGTTGGCCGAAAAAAACCGTATCGAATCATTCTAGAAAAACACCAAGCCAGCACATCAAGTCATCCGCGATGAAAAACGCCCCTCGGCACACTGTTGCGCAGAGGATTGAGCTGGTCTACACGATTAATGAGCAGCAATGGAGTGTCCAAGAAGCGGTTCAGAAAACTGGCGTCCCCCGCCCCACGCTCCTGGGGTATATTGCCGCAGAAGAAGACCTATACGCTGCGACTGTGGACCCATCATCCAAGTGTGTAGCCCCTCCAGGTCGGTCTCCTCCCACAGCGGCATTTGAGGTCGCGGTGGTGGATCTTGTCAAGGTAAGCGCTGCGGCTGGGAATCCCTTGTCTCGTTACGGTATAGAACTCGAGTGTTTGCACAGGATTCCCGGGTTCTCTGATAAAATGATTGGTGCAAGAAGCTCCTGGATTACCCGATTCATAAAGCGACAGAAACTCAGCGAGTTTGTTGAACTCTACCCTACCAAGGCAGTCAGACGCAGCTCAGAAGTGCCCCCGACGAAAAGACTCAAAGTGTCTCACGTGTCCAGCTTGCAGGAAAACTCCAACGGACCCGCGTCAACTGTGGAGAAACGACCCAAGAGCTGCGCGTCGAGTTTGGAAGAAAAACCCAGCAGGCCCGTGAAGAGTGTGGAGAAACGACCCAAGAGCTGCGCGTCGAGTTTGGAAGAAAACCCAGCAGGCCCGTGAAGAGTGTGGAGAAACGACCCAAGAGCTGCGCGTCGAGTTTGGAAGAAAAACCCAGCAGGCCCGTGAAGAGTGTGGAGAAACGACCCAAGAGCTGCGCGTCGAGTTTGGAAGAAAAACCCAGCAGGCCCGTGAAGAGTGTGGAGAAACGACCCAAGAGCTGCGCGTCGAGTTTGGAAGAAAAACCCAGCAGGCCCGTGAAGAGTGTGGAGAAACGACCCAAGAGCTGCGCGTCGAGTTTGGAAGAAAAACCCAGCAGGCCCGTGAAGAGTGTGGAGAAACGACCCAAGAGCTGCGCGTCGAGTTTGGAAGAAAAACCCAGCAGGCCCGTGAAGAGTGTGGAGAAACGACCCAAGAGCTGCGCGTCGAGTTTGGAAGAAAAACCCAGCAGGCCCGTGAAGAGTGTGGAGAAACGACCCAAGAGCTGCGCGTCGAGTTTGGAAGAAAACCCAGCAGGCCCGTGAAGAGTGTGGAGAAACGACCCAAGAGCTGCGCGTCGAGTTTGGAAGAAAAACCCAGCAGGCCCGTGAAGAGTGTGGAGAAACGACCCAAGAGCTGCGCGTCGAGTTTGGAAGAAAAACCCAGCAGGCCCGTGAAGAGTGTGGAGAAACGACCCAAGAGCTGCGCGTCGAGTTTGGAAGAAAAACCCAGCAGGCCCGTGAAGAGTGTGGAGAAACGACCCAAGAGCTGCGCGTCGAGTTTGGAAGAAAAACCCAGCAGGCCCGTGAAGAGTGTGGAGAAACGACCCAAGAGCTGCGCGTCGAGTTTGGAAGAAAAACCCAGCAGGCCCGTGAAGAGTGTGGAGAAACGACCCAAGAGCTGCGCGTCGAGTTTGGAAGAAAAACCCAGCAGGCCCGTGAAGAGTGTGGAGAAACGACCCAAGAGCTGCGCGTCGAGTTTGGAAGAAAACCCAGCAGGCCCGTGAAGAGTGTGGAGAAACGACCCAAGAGCTGCGCGTCGAGTTTGGAAGAAAACCCAGCAGGCCCGTGAAGAGTGTGGAGAAACGACCCAAGAGCTGCGCGTCGAGTTTGGAAGAAAAACCCAGCAGGCCCGTGAAGAGTGTGGAGAAACGACCCAAGAATCCCGTGTCTGAAGGCCAAGATTGTGTTGGCGATCGAAGCAAAAGCCAGACGTTGGTCTGCAGAACTACAGCTATCGGGTTCTGGCCCGATTTCGATTCCTACGAGCTTGAAGTTATTGAAAAGGACCTCCAGACGTTGAATCCAGACATGTGGCTGAATGACTATGTGATGTCCTATTTTATTAGGAAGCACATTGATGCGAGTCGCATGTCATTTAACTTCGACTGCCAGCTATTTGGTGAAATTTTCCGCACATATAAGGAAAACAAAAGCAACATGAAGGCAGCGTATCCCCTGGTTTGCGGTACCACCGCGACGTTTCCGTACAAAACGTACCGTACGATTATCGTGCCTGTCTGCATGGATGACCACTGGAGTTTTGTCGTCATGCAGAACCCGGTCCTCGCAATCGAAGGCGTCAAGCCCTATTTGATTCATGTGGACCCCTTGGGAGATTATCACTCTACTGAGATGGTCTCTCGAATTCTTGGTGGTTACTTCAAAAGGAAGCACTGTCGAAATACAACAAGAAAACAGTGAACTACGTCATTAAAAGGTGCAAACAACTCCGAAGCAAAAGGGGTTCAATGACTGTGGAATTTTCGTCTTGTATTTCATGCGAAAGGTAAGCGAGGCGCTGCTACGGGACCCTAAGATGCCTCTGCTGCATGATATCGCCAACACATGCAGCGTCAACAAAAAGATTAAATTCAGTCCCAACATGGTTCGCAGAGAGATTGTCAACCTTCTTCGGAACGACCAGGTCATGCAAAGCGAGTAATACTTGCTATCCTGTTTAAACTAAGGCAACGATAAGGAGTCAATACACAATGATAAATAGCAACATTCATTTATGCGTACACACCTTCAGTCCTTGACGTCGTCTCGGCATTTGTGTCCAGCATCTGTCCGTCCTTAGTGCGACGCACCGTCGTCTCCAGAACGTAGCTGTGTTCCAGCACACTGCCGTCGACATGCTTCTGACTCACGCTCCTGCTTCAGCTTTTGGCTTGTGGTGTTTCGGTGAGTGGTTCCCTCATCGCTCTTGGATCATATCCGCATTGAATTGTTCGTCTGTTGCGCATGCAATATGCTGTCACGTGTTCTATCTTGCTAGAAAAGAAGACGTGTCCACGTTAATTGTTTCCGGCGGCAATAGCGATGCGTGTAATGGGAGTCCAGAGACAAGAGAAGCCTGCAACTGACACGAAGGCGACGAAGGGAGGCGAAGGCCTAGGTGTATTCATGGTTAACAGCTCCTATTGCTGTGGCTCTTGCTGCTGCAGAGCGTCTCTCGGCGCCATCATCTTCTGCTTCTTCTCAGCCTTTTTCTCCTTCTTGGTCTTGCGCTTGCCGTGACGGCAACGATACCCCGGATTCAGCGCAACACGAGCAAACCACTTAACTTTGTCGATGTAGCGCAGCCAACTGAGGGGATAGGGGTTGGTGGGACGGTGGAATCATCCAGGAACGCAGGCGCAGCATTGGGGCCGTTTGCTACGAGCACGAAGCAGTGCCCAACCAGCTTTTGGCCGACACTTGCTATGTATACACCTTGGTCGACTTCTTCCATCACGAACTTTTGAAACGCGGCTGCACTGGTTATCGATCGCTTTTTTCAGCGGGCGCGCCACCAGTTGATCGTAATGAAGCGGGTAATTGTTTTTCTGGAGCGCCGTAAAAAGTCCGTCACGTCCTCACGCCTGACGCCGTCGCCAACCTGGGGGTTCGTGCTCTCGAAGGTGTCCCAGATTTTGGTCGCTTCACTCGCAAGCTTGGGCTGGTTGAGATATGTCATTGCGGCTCGAAGAGCATCCATGAAGCACCCACCACTAGCCGAAGCAGTATCCCGGTTTGCGTAGTTGTCTTGGAAAAACGTAGCGAAGGTGCCGGGTCTGCCCTCTTGTCTCCACTCCTCGACTTGTGCTATCCGTCTTGCGAACTTGTCCGAAAAGCACTCCTCCCACGCCCAGCTGAGCTGGAGGCGACTGCAGTCCCACTCAACGAGGAAGCAGCGATGAGGAGCAGTACCCCGGACATCATGAAGCTGGATGACGTCGCAGGGTTCAGAATAGTCCCAAGCCGCCTTCGGGTTGTAGTAGTTGTGCCGACGAGTGTGGGGATGTTTCTTCGGTGCCTTCGGGAGTGGATACGGATGCTGCTTCGCGACGTCTTCTTCATCGTCACCAGAACTTGAGGGCGTAGGCGACGTCGATACCGGATGCGGGTGCTGCTTCGCGACGTCTTCTTCATCGTCACCACCAGAACTTGAGGTCGTAGGCGGTGTCGATACCGACTGAGAAGGGAGGGACGGCGATCGAATATCCACCGACACAGTTCGTTCTGGAGAACTCGGCAGTGACAGCCTTGGGCATTTTGGCGGTGAAGCACATTCGACGCGTGCCATGTTGTCAAGCATACTAGCCATCAGACGTACTTGAGCGATCGGGCCGATCGCTGGCAACAGCGACGGACTTGGTGCAGATGGTGGACACAATGACCTTGGTGGCGGGGTAGACGGACATTCGGCACGAGCCTTGCGCACTCCGGTGGCGCGCAGGTTACAGAGCCCAACAACCGTAGACGAAGACTCCATTATCCGCGATGCTGAGGAGACGTTGATGACACCAGCTGAAGCACTCACGGAAGCCATTGCGGCCGCTAGCTGGAACCTACTCGAACGTGAAAAGCTGGTCCAAGGCAAAGCCGAGGGAGATAGTCACGCTCAAGCGAATTCCGTAGCGGCAGATACAGCTCGCGGAGGCGACACAGGTATCACTCCCAGAGACGACGGGGACGCAGCACACGCGGACGCAGCGGGGACGACGGGGACGACGGGGACGAAGCACACGCGGGGGCAGCGGAGACGACGCGTGGTCTGGTGTTTTCAGGAATGGCGACGCGTGGCCCGCCGTCTCCAGGAATGACGACTGGCTACTGCGGCTCGGGGCTCCCCAGATAATATTCGTAGAAATTACGGGTATCATAGTAATTATAAATAGATTAATGCTTATTTTAGTAATTTTAAGATTTTCGTATGGTCATAACAGTAAATAGTTTGCTAATACTTAAAGCAAAATAACCCGCTGGTTCTTAGTGTGCCACGTTGAGAAGGTAAGTGGGGAACCCACTCTTTTGGTCGACCTGCCTTGCATCACCTGGAAAAACGCGGCACCGTCAGAATTGCCTGCGGAGGGATTCGAACTCACACTCATTGGATTGGACTGGGCCAGTCTAGCCAATTGCGCTAATTCTAATGCCCGCCAGTACTGTATGAAAACGTTATACTATACTGTAACGTCCACGCCAGAACTGTTTGAAAACGTCTTTTGGTACCGATGGACGCAATATCCTTTAGGAGTATTCAATTACAATGCTCGACAACTCAGTTTTGTTGGGGCACACTAAAACATACAAATTTAAAAAAGTAAACGCAGCGGGGCGTGAACCCTCGACCTTGGCGTCAAACCTCTTTAAATTTTCCAACTGAGCTACGTAGGCCTTGATAAACAACCATAGGCTTTGGTAAACCAAGTATTGGTTCGGATTTAACCTACGTTGTCATTATTTAAAACGTAGAACTATCTCCTGTTGCCACCTGACACTCACTCACTCACCCACTCACTCACCCACACACTCGCTCACACAGTCACTCACACTCACTCACTCACTCACTCACACTCACTCACCCACTCTGTAGAGTCTGCCCTGATCTTTGTTGATCATCAGCGCAAAAGCTGACTGCAGAGGAACCGCTTGTGTCATAGCTGGAAGGAAAGTCGCGAATATCAACGATGAAAATGATCCGCGGAATGAGAATATGTTGTCCTTGGTGCTCTCCAATCACGATTTCGGCTCACCTTTTTACAGTTGGAAGTTAGTACCAGGACTAAGTTCACCCTACACATATGGTACTAGAAAACACATGGTTCCCACTTCCAGAGCTGGATCGTGGTGGTCTCACAGCAGTAGGTAGACAATTTGAGTGGGGTCCCATATCTGCCAGCGTGGTGATTGTGTGACGTGTTGCGGCAGTGTGTAAACAAAACTTTGCGTCAGTGTGGGTCATTCATTCCGATTAAAGTAACGTGTTCTTCCATCAACGGGACCGCCCACTCAAAACGACCAAGCATGGGGATTATGGACGGCCCACACCAACGCAAACTCTCGCGCACACACGGCCACAATCAATCCCCCGCACTACCACCACGCAGACCGACACGGGACACACGGGACACACGGGACACACGGGACACACGGGACCGCCCACTCAAAACGACCAAGCATGGGGATTATGGACGGCCCACACCAACGCAAACTCTCGCGCACACACGGCCACAATCAATCCCCCGCACTACCACCACGCAGACCGACACGGGACACACGGGACACACGGGACACACGGGACCGCCCACTCAAAACGACCAAGCATGGGGATTATGGACGGCCCACACCAACGCAAACTCTCGCGCACACACGGCCACAATCAATCCCCCGCACTACCACCACGCAGACCGACACGGGACACACGGGACACACGGGACCGCCCACTCAAAACGACCAAGCATGGGGATTATGGACGGCCCACACCAACGCAAACTCTCGCGCACACACGGCCACAATCAATCCCCCGCACTACCACCACGCAGACCGACACGGGACACACGGGACACACGGGACACACGGGACACACGGGACCGCCCACTCAAAACGACCAAGCATGGGGATTATGGACGGCCCACACCAACGCAAACTCGCGCACACACGGCCACAATCAATCCCCCGCACTACCACCACGCAGACCGACACGGGACACACGGGACACACGGGACCGCCCACTCAAAACGACCAAGCATGGGGATTATGGACGGCCCACACCAACGCAAACTCTCGCGCACACACGGCCACAATCAATCCCCCGCACTACCACCACGCAGACCGACACGGGACACACGGGACACACGGGACACACGGGACCGCCCACTCAAAACGACCAAGCATGGGGATTATGGACGGCCCACACCAACGCAAACTCTCGCGCACACACGGCCACAATCAATCCCCCGCACTACCACCACGCAGACCGACACGGGACACACGGGACACACGGGACACACGGGACCGCCCACTCAAAACGACCAAGCATGGGGATTATGGACGGCCCACACCAACGCAAACTCTCGCGCACACACGGCCACAATCAATCCCCCGCACTACCACCACGCAGACCGACACGGGACACACGGGACACACGGGACACACGGGACCGCCCACTCAAAACGACCAAGCATGGGGATTATGGACGGCCCACACCAACGCAAACTCTCGCGCACACACGGCCACAATCAATCCCCCGCACTACCACCACGCAGACCGACACGGGACACACGGGACACACGGGACACACGGGACCGCCCACTCAAAACGACCAAGCATGGGGATTATGGACGGCCCACACCAACGCAAACTCTCGCGCACACACGGCCACAATCAATCCCCCGCACTACCACCACGCAGACCGACACGGGACACACGGGACACACGGGACACACGGGACACACGGGACACACGGGACCGCCCACTCAAAACGACCAAGCATGGGGATTATGGACGGCCCACACCAACGCAAACTCTCGCGCACACACGGCCACAATCAATCCCCCGCACTACCACCACGCAGACCGACACGGGACACACGGGACACACGGGACACACGGGACCGCCCACTCAAAACGACCAAGCATGGGGATTATGGACGGCCCACACCAACGCAAACTCTCGCGCACACACGGCCACAATCAATCCCCCGCACTACCACCACGCAGACCGACACGGGACACACGGGACACACGGGACACACGGGACACACGGGACCGCCCACTCAAAACGACCAAGCATGGGGATTATGGACGGCCCACACCAACGCAAACTCTCGCGCACACACGGCCACAATCAATCCCCCGCACTACCACCACGCAGACCGACACGGGACACACGGGACACACGGGACACACGGGACACACGGGACACACGGGACCGCCCACTCAAAACGACCAAGCATGGGGATTATGGACGGCCCACACCAACGCAAACTCTCGCGCACACACGGCCACAATCAATCCCCCGCACTACCACCACGCAGACCGACACGGGACACACGGGACACACGGGACACACGGGACACACGGGACCGCCCACTCAAAACGACCAAGCATGGGGATTATGGACGGCCCACACCAACGCAAACTCTCGCGCACACACGGCCACAATCAATCCCCCGCACTACCACCACGCAGACCGACACGGGACACACGGGACACACGGGACACACGGGACCGCCCACTCAAAACGACCAAGCATGGGGATTATGGACGGCCCACACCAACGCAAACTCTCGCGCACACACGGCCACAATCAATCCCCCGCACTACCACCACGCAGACCGACACGGGACACACGGGACACACGGGACACACGGGACCGCCCACTCAAAACGACCAAGCATGGGGATTATGGACGGCCCACACCAACGCAAACTCTCGCGCACACACGGCCACAATCAATCCCCCGCACTACCACCACGCAGACCGACACGGGACACACGGGACACACGGGACACACGGGACCGCCCACTCAAAACGACCAAGCATGGGGATTATGGACGGCCCACACCAACGCAAACTCTCGCGCACACGGCCACAATCAATCCCCCGCACTACCACCACGCAGACCGACACGGGACACACGGGACACACGGGACACACGGGACACACGGGACCGCCCACTCAAAACGACCAAGCATGGGGATTATGGACGGCCCACACCAACGCAAACTCTCGCGCACACACGGCCACAATCAATCCCCCGCACTACCACCACGCAGACCGACACGGGACACACGGGACACACGGGACACACGGGACACACGGGACCGCCCACTCAAAACGACCAAGCATGGGGATTATGGACGGCCCACACCAACGCAAACTCTCGCGCACACACGGCCACAATCAATCCCCCGCACTACCACCACGCAGACCGACACGGGACACACGGGACACACGGGACACACGGGACACACGGGACCGCCCACTCAAAACGACCAAGCATGGGGATTATGGACGGCCCACACCAACGCAAACTCTCGCGCACACGGCCACAATCAATCCCCCGCACTACCACCACGCAGACCGACACGGGACACACGGGACACACGGGACACACGGGACCGCCCACTCAAAACGACCAAGCATGGGGATTATGGACGGCCCACACCAACGCAAACTCTCGCGCACACGGCCACAATCAATCCCCCGCACTACCACCACGCAGACCGACACGGGACACACGGGACACACGGGACACACGGGACCGCCCACTCAAAACGACCAAGCATGGGGATTATGGACGGCCCACACCAACGCAAACTCTCGCGCACACGGCCACAATCAATCCCCCGCACTACCACCACGCAGACCGACACGGGACACACGGGACACACGGGACACACGGGACACACGGGACCGCCCACTCAAAACGACCAAGCATGGGGATTATGGACGGCCCACACCAACGCAAACTCTCGCGCACACACGGCCACAATCAATCCCCCGCACTACCACCACGCAGACCGACACGGGACACACGGGACACACGGGACACACGGGACACACGGGACCGCCCACTCAAAACGACCAAGCATGGGGATTATGGACGGCCCACACCAACGCAAACTCTCGCGCACACACGGCCACAATCAATCCCCCGCACTACCACCACGCAGACCGACACGGGACACACGGGACACACGGGACACACGGGACACACGGGACACACGGGACACACGGGACCGCCCACTCAAAACGACCAAGCATGGGGATTATGGACGGCCCACACCAACGCAAACTCTCGCGCACACACGGCCACAATCAATCCCCCGCACTACCACCACGCAGACCGACACGGGACACACGGGACACACGGGACACACGGGACACACGGGACACGGGACCGCCCACTCAAAACGACCAAGCATGGGGATTATGGACGGCCCACACCAACGCAAACTCTCGCGCACACACGGCCACAATCAATCCCCCGCACTACCACCACGCAGACCGACACGGGACACACGGGACACACGGGACACACGGGACCGCCCACTCAAAACGACCAAGCATGGGGATTATGGACGGCCCACACCAACGCAAACTCTCGCGCACACACGGCCACAATCAATCCCCCGCACTACCACCACGCAGACCGACACGGGACACACGGGACACACGGGACACACGGGACACACGGGACCGCCCACTCAAAACGACCAAGCATGGGGATTATGGACGGCCCACACCAACGCAAACTCTCGCGCACACACGGCCACAATCAATCCCCCGCACTACCACCACGCAGACCGACACGGGACACACGGGACACACGGGACACACGGGACCGCCCACTCAAAACGACCAAGCATGGGGATTATGGACGGCCCACACCAACGCAAACTCTCGCGCACACACGGCCACAATCAATCCCCCGCACTACCACCACGCAGACCGACACGGGACACACGGGACACACGGGACACACGGGACACACGGGACCGCCCACTCAAAACGACCAAGCATGGGGATTATGGACGGCCCACACCAACGCAAACTCTCGCGCACACACGGCCACAATCAATCCCCCGCACTACCACCACGCAGACCGACACGGGACACACGGGACACACGGGACACACGGGACACACGGGACCGCCCACTCAAAACGACCAAGCATGGGGATTATGGACGGCCCACACCAACGCAAACTCTCGCGCACACACGGCCACAATCAATCCCCCGCACTACCACCACGCAGACCGACACGGGACACACGGGACACACGGGACACACGGGACCGCCCACTCAAAACGACCAAGCATGGGGATTATGGACGGCCCACACCAACGCAAACTCTCGCGCACACGGCCACAATCAATCCCCCGCACTACCACCACGCAGACCGACACGGGACACACGGGACACACGGGACACACGGGACACACGGGACCGCCCACTCAAAACGACCAAGCATGGGGATTATGGACGGCCCACACCAACGCAAACTCTCGCGCACACACGGCCACAATCAATCCCCCGCACTACCACCACGCAGACCGACACGGGACACACGGGACACACGGGACACACGGGACCGCCCACTCAAAACGACCAAGCATGGGGATTATGGACGGCCCACACCAACGCAAACTCTCGCGCACACGGCCACAATCAATCCCCCGCACTACCACCACGCAGACCGACACGGGACACACGGGACACACGGGACACACGGGACACACGGGACCGCCCACTCAAAACGACCAAGCATGGGGATTATGGACGGCCCACACCAACGCAAACTCTCGCACACACGGCCACAATCAATCCCCCGCACTACCACCACGCAGACCGACACGGGACACACGGGACACACGGGACACACGGGACCGCCCACTCAAAACGACCAAGCATGGGGATTATGGACGGCCCACACCAACGCAAACTCTCGCGCACACACGGCCACAATCAATCCCCCGCACTACCACCACGCAGACCGACACGGGACACACGGGACACACGGGACACACGGGACACACGGGACCGCCCACTCAAAACGACCAAGCATGGGGATTATGGACGGCCCACACCAACGCAAACTCTCGCGCACACACGGCCACAATCAATCCCCCGCACTACCACCACGCAGACCGACGGGACACACGGGACACACGGGACACACGGGACACACGGGACCGCCCACTCAAAACGACCAAGCATGGGGATTATGGACGGCCCACACCAACGCAAACTCTCGCGCACACACGGCCACAATCAATCCCCCGCACTACCACCACGCAGACCGACACGGGACACACGGGACACACGGGACACACGGGACACACGGGACCGCCCACTCAAAACGACCAAGCATGGGGATTATGGACGGCCCACACCAACGCAAACTCTCGCGCACACGGCCACAATCAATCCCCCGCACTACCACCACGCAGACCGACACGGGACACACGGGACACACGGGACACACGGGACCGCCCACTCAAAACGACCAAGCATGGGGATTATGGACGGCCCACACCAACGCAAACTCTCGCGCACACACGGCCACAATCAATCCCCCGCACTACCACCACGCAGACCGACACGGGACACACGGGACACACGGGACACACGGGACCGCCCACTCAAAACGACCAAGCATGGGGATTATGGACGGCCCACACCAACGCAAACTCTCGCGCACACACGGCCACAATCAATCCCCCGCACTACCACCACGCAGACCGACACGGGACACACGGGACACACGGGACACACGGGACACACGGGACACACGGGACCGCCCACTCAAAACGACCAAGCATGGGGATTATGGACGGCCCACACCAACGCAAACTCTCGCGCACACACGGCCACAATCAATCCCCCGCACTACCACCACGCAGACCGACACGGGACACACGGGACACACGGGACACACGGGACACACGGGACCGCCCACTCAAAACGACCAAGCATGGGGATTATGGACGGCCCACACCAACGCAAACTCTCGCGCACACACGGCCACAATCAATCCCCCGCACTACCACCACGCAGACCGACACGGGACACACGGGACACACGGGACACACGGGACACACGGGACCGCCCACTCAAAACGACCAAGCATGGGGATTATGGACGGCCCACACCAACGCAAACTCTCGCGCACACACGGCCACAATCAATCCCCCGCACTACCACCACGCAGACCGACACGGGACACACGGGACACACGGGACACACGGGACCGCCCACTCAAAACGACCAAGCATGGGGATTATGGACGGCCCACACCAACGCAAACTCTCGCGCACACACGGCCACAATCAATCCCCCGCACTACCACCACGCAGACCGACACGGGACACACGGGACACACGGGACACACGGGACCGCCCACTCAAAACGACCAAGCATGGGGATTATGGACGGCCCACACCAACGCAAACTCTCGCGCACACACGGCCACAATCAATCCCCCGCACTACCACCACGCAGACCGACACGGGACACACGGGACACACGGGACACACGGGACACACGGGACCGCCCACTCAAAACGACCAAGCATGGGGATTATGGACGGCCCACACCAACGCAAACTCTCGCGCACACACGGCCACAATCAATCCCCCGCACTACCACCACGCAGACCGACACGGGACACACGGGACACACGGGACACACGGGACCGCCCACTCAAAACGACCAAGCATGGGGATTATGGACGGCCCACACCAACGCAAACTCTCGCGCACACACGGCCACAATCAATCCCCCGCACTACCACCACGCAGACCGACACGGGACACACGGGACACACGGGACACACGGGACACACGGGACCGCCCACTCAAAACGACCAAGCATGGGGATTATGGACGGCCCACACCAACGCAAACTCTCGCGCACACACGGCCACAATCAATCCCCCGCACTACCACCACGCAGACCGACACGGGACACACGGGACACACGGGACACACGGGACCGCCCACTCAAAACGACCAAGCATGGGGATTATGGACGGCCCACACCAACGCAAACTCGCGCACACACGGCCACAATCAATCCCCCGCACTACCACCACGCAGACCGACACGGGACACACGGGACACACGGGACACACGGGACACACGGGACCGCCCACTCAAAACGACCAAGCATGGGGATTATGGACGGCCCACACCAACGCAAACTCTCGCGCACACACGGCCACAATCAATCCCCCGCACTACCACCACGCAGACCGACACGGGACACACGGGACACACGGGACACACGGGACCGCCCACTCAAAACGACCAAGCATGGGGATTATGGACGGCCCACACCAACGCAAACTCTCGCGCACACACGGCCACAATCAATCCCCCGCACTACCACCACGCAGACCGACACGGGACACACGGGACACACGGGACACACGGGACCGCCCACTCAAAACGACCAAGCATGGGGATTATGGACGGCCCACACCAACGCAAACTCTCGCGCACACACGGCCACAATCAATCCCCCGCACTACCACCACGCAGACCGACACGGGACACACGGGACACACGGGACACACGGGACCGCCCACTCAAAACGACCAAGCATGGGGATTATGGACGGCCCACACCAACGCAAACTCGCGCACACACGGCCACAATCAATCCCCCGCACTACCACCACGCAGACCGACACGGGACACACGGGACACACGGGACACACGGGACACACGGGACCGCCCACTCAAAACGACCAAGCATGGGGATTATGGACGGCCCACACCAACGCAAACTCGCGCACACACGGCCACAATCAATCCCCCGCACTACCACCACGCAGACCGACACGGGACACACGGGACACACGGGACACACGGGACACACGGGACCGCCCACTCAAAACGACCAAGCATGGGGATTATGGACGGCCCACACCAACGCAAACTCTCGCGCACACACGGCCACAATCAATCCCCCGCACTACCACCACGCAGACCGACACGGGACACACGGGACACACGGGACACACGGGACACACGGGACCGCCCACTCAAAACGACCAAGCATGGGGATTATGGACGGCCCACACCAACGCAAACTCGCGCACACACGGCCACAATCAATCCCCCGCACTACCACCACGCAGACCGACACGGGACACACGGGACACACGGGACACACGGGACACACGGGACCGCCCACTCAAAACGACCAAGCATGGGGATTATGGACGGCCCACACCAACGCAAACTCTCGCGCACACACGGCCACAATCAATCCCCCGCACTACCACCACGCAGACCGACACGGGACACACGGGACACACGGGACACACGGGACACACGGGACCGCCCACTCAAAACGACCAAGCATGGGGATTATGGACGGCCCACACCAACGCAAACTCGCGCACACACGGCCACAATCAATCCCCCGCACTACCACCACGCAGACCGACACGGGACACACGGGACACACGGGACACACGGGACCGCCCACTCAAAACGACCAAGCATGGGGATTATGGACGGCCCACACCAACGCAAACTCTCGCACACACGGCCACAATCAATCCCCCGCACTACCACCACGCAGACCGACACGGGACACACGGGACACACGGGACACACGGGACCGCCCACTCAAAACGACCAAGCATGGGGATTATGGACGGCCCACACCAACGCAAACTCGCGCACACACGGCCACAATCAATCCCCCGCACTACCACCACGCAGACCGACACGGGACACACGGGACACACGGGACACACGGGACACACGGGACCGCCCACTCAAAACGACCAAGCATGGGGATTATGGACGGCCCACACCAACGCAAACTCGCGCACACACGGCCACAATCAATCCCCCGCACTACCACCACGCAGACCGACACGGGACACACGGGACACACGGGACACACGGGACACACGGGACCGCCCACTCAAAACGACCAAGCATGGGGATTATGGACGGCCCACACCAACGCAAACTCTCGCGCACACGGCCACAATCAATCCCCCGCACTACCACCACGCAGACCGACACGGGACACACGGGACACACGGGACACACGGGACCGCCCACTCAAAACGACCAAGCATGGGGATTATGGACGGCCCACACCAACGCAAACTCGCGCACACACGGCCACAATCAATCCCCCGCACTACCACCACGCAGACCGACACGGGACACACGGGACACACGGGACACACGGGACCGCCCACTCAAAACGACCAAGCATGGGGATTATGGACGGCCCACACCAACGCAAACTCGCGCACACACGGCCACAATCAATCCCCCGCACTACCACCACGCAGACCGACACGGGACACACGGGACACACGGGACCGCCCACTCAAAACGACCAAGCATGGGGATTATGGACGGCCCACACCAACGCAAACTCGCGCACACACGGCCACAATCAATCCCCCGCACTACCACCACGCAGACCGACACGGGACACACGGGACACACGGGACACACGGGACACACGGGACCGCCCACTCAAAACGACCAAGCATGGGGATTATGGACGGCCCACACCAACGCAAACTCGCGCACACACGGCCACAATCAATCCCCCGCACTACCACCACGCAGACCGACACGGGACACACGGGACACACGGGACACACGGGACACACGGGACCGCCCACTCAAAACGACCAAGCATGGGGATTATGGACGGCCCACACCAACGCAAACTCTCGCGCACACACGGCCACAATCAATCCCCCGCACTACCACCACGCAGACCGACACGGGACACACGGGACACACGGGACACACGGGACCGCCCACTCAAAACGACCAAGCATGGGGATTATGGACGGCCCACACCAACGCAAACTCGCGCACACACGGCCACAATCAATCCCCCGCACTACCACCACGCAGACCGACACGGGACACACGGGACACACGGGACACACGGGACACACGGGACACGGGACCGCCCACTCAAAACGACCAAGCATGGGGATTATGGACGGCCCACACCAACGCAAACTCTCGCGCACACACGGCCACAATCAATCCCCCGCACTACCACCACGCAGACCGACACGGGACACACGGGACACACGGGACACACGGGACACACGGGACCGCCCACTCAAAACGACCAAGCATGGGGATTATGGACGGCCCACACCAACGCAAACTCTCGCGCACACACGGCCACAATCAATCCCCCGCACTACCACCACGCAGACCGACACGGGACACACGGGACACACGGGACACACGGGACACACGGGACCGCCCACTCAAAACGACCAAGCATGGGGATTATGGACGGCCCACACCAACGCAAACTCGCGCACACACGGCCACAATCAATCCCCCGCACTACCACCACGCAGACCGACACGGGACACACGGGACACACGGGACACACGGGACACACGGGACCGCCCACTCAAAACGACCAAGCATGGGGATTATGGACGGCCCACACCAACGCAAACTCGCGCACACACGGCCACAATCAATCCCCCACTACCACCACGCAGACCGACACGGGACACACGGGACACACGGGACACACGGGACACACGGGACACACGGGACCGCCCACTCAAAACGACCAAGCATGGGGATTATGGACGGCCCACACCAACGCAAACTCGCGCACACACGGCCACAATCAATCCCCCGCACTACCACCACGCAGACCGACACGGGACACACGGGACACACGGGACACACGGGACACACGGGACACACGGGACCGCCCACTCAAAACGACCAAGCATGGGGATTATGGACGGCCCACACCAACGCAAACTCTCGCGCACACACGGCCACAATCAATCCCCCGCACTACCACCACGCAGACCGACACGGGACACACGGGACACACGGGACACACGGGACACACGGGACCGCCCACTCAAAACGACCAAGCATGGGGATTATGGACGGCCCACACCAACGCAAACTCTCGCGCACACACGGCCACAATCAATCCCCCGCACTACCACCACGCAGACCGACACGGGACACACGGGACACACGGGACACACGGGACACACGGGACCGCCCACTCAAAACGACCAAGCATGGGGATTATGGACGGCCCACACCAACGCAAACTCTCGCGCACACGGCCACAATCAATCCCCCGCACTACCACCACGCAGACCGACACGGGACACACGGGACACACGGGACACACGGGACCGCCCACTCAAAACGACCAAGCATGGGGATTATGGACGGCCCACACCAACGCAAACTCTCGCGCACACACGGCCACAATCAATCCCCCGCACTACCACCACGCAGACCGACACGGGACACACGGGACACACGGGACACACGGGACCGCCCACTCAAAACGACCAAGCATGGGGATTATGGACGGCCCACACCAACGCAAACTCTCGCGCACACACGGCCACAATCAATCCCCCGCACTACCACCACGCAGACCGACACGGGACACACGGGACACACGGGACACACGGGACCGCCCACTCAAAACGACCAAGCATGGGGATTATGGACGGCCCACACCAACGCAAACTCTCGCGCACACACGGCCACAATCAATCCCCCGCACTACCACCACGCAGACCGACACGGGACACACGGGACACACGGGACACACGGGACCGCCCACTCAAAACGACCAAGCATGGGGATTATGGACGGCCCACACCAACGCAAACTCTCGCGCACACGGCCACAATCAATCCCCCGCACTACCACCACGCAGACCGACACGGGACACACGGGACACACGGGACACACGGGACACACGGGACCGCCCACTCAAAACGACCAAGCATGGGGATTATGGACGGCCCACACCAACGCAAACTCGCGCACACACGGCCACAATCAATCCCCCGCACTACCACCACGCAGACCGACACGGGACACACGGGACACACGGGACACACGGGACACACGGGACCGCCCACTCAAAACGACCAAGCATGGGGATTATGGACGGCCCACACCAACGCAAACTCTCGCGCACACACGGCCACAATCAATCCCCCGCACTACCACCACGCAGACCGACACGGGACACACGGGACACACGGGACACACGGGACCGCCCACTCAAAACGACCAAGCATGGGGATTATGGACGGCCCACACCAACGCAAACTCTCGCACACACGGCCACAATCAATCCCCCGCACTACCACCACGCAGACCGACACGGGACACACGGGACACACGGGACACACGGGACACACGGGACCGCCCACTCAAAACGACCAAGCATGGGGATTATGGACGGCCCACACCAACGCAAACTCTCGCGCACACGGCCACAATCAATCCCCCGCACTACCACCACGCAGACCGACACGGGACACACGGGACACACGGGACACACGGGACACACGGGACCGCCCACTCAAAACGACCAAGCATGGGGATTATGGACGGCCCACACCAACGCAAACTCTCGCGCACACACGGCCACAATCAATCCCCCGCACTACCACCACGCAGACCGACACGGGACACACGGGACACACGGGACACACGGGACCGCCCACTCAAAACGACCAAGCATGGGGATTATGGACGGCCCACACCAACGCAAACTCTCGCGCACACACGGCCACAATCAATCCCCCGCACTACCACCACGCAGACCGACACGGGACACACGGGACACACGGGACACACGGGACACACGGGACCGCCCACTCAAAACGACCAAGCATGGGGATTATGGACGGCCCACACCAACGCAAACTCTCGCGCACACACGGCCACAATCAATCCCCCGCACTACCACCACGCAGACCGACACGGGACACACGGGACACACGGGACACACGGGACACACGGGACCGCCCACTCAAAACGACCAAGCATGGGGATTATGGACGGCCCACACCAACGCAAACTCTCGCGCACACACGGCCACAATCAATCCCCCGCACTACCACCACGCAGACCGACACGGGACACACGGGACACACGGGACACACGGGACACACGGGACCGCCCACTCAAAACGACCAAGCATGGGGATTATGGACGGCCCACACCAACGCAAACTCTCGCGCACACACGGCCACAATCAATCCCCCGCACTACCACCACGCAGACCGACACACGGGACACACGGGACACACGGGACACACGGGACACACGGGACCGCCCACTCAAAACGACCAAGCATGGGGATTATGGACGGCCCACACCAACGCAAACTCTCGCGCACACGGCCACAATCAATCCCCCGCACTACCACCACGCAGACCGACACGGGACACACGGGACACACGGGACACACGGGACCGCCCACTCAAAACGACCAAGCATGGGGATTATGGACGGCCCACACCAACGCAAACTCGCGCACACACGGCCACAATCAATCCCCGCACTACCACCACGCAGACCGACACGGGACACACGGGACACACGGGACACACGGGACCGCCCACTCAAAACGACCAAGCATGGGGATTATGGACGGCCCACACCAACGCAAACTCTCGCGCACACACGGCCACAATCAATCCCCCGCTACCACCACGCAGACCGACACGGGACACACGGGACACACGGGACACACGGGACACACGGGACCGCCCACTCAAAACGACCAAGCATGGGGATTATGGACGGCCCACACCAACGCAAACTCTCGCGCACACACGGCCACAATCAATCCCCCGCACTACCACCACGCAGACCGACACGGGACACACGGGACACACGGGACACACGGGACCGCCCACTCAAAACGACCAAGCATGGGGATTATGGACGGCCCACACCAACGCAAACTCGCGCACACACGGCCACAATCAATCCCCCGCACTACCACCACGCAGACCGACACGGGACACACGGGACACACGGGACACACGGGACCGCCCACTCAAAACGACCAAGCATGGGGATTATGGACGGCCCACACCAACGCAAACTCTCGCGCACACACGGCCACAATCAATCCCCCGCACTATTAGCAAGATCTTTGCGAACGTTAAGGCCCGGATGAAATACGGAACGTCTAAATGTCGGAACGTCCGAACATCCACCACCACATCAAGCACGTCCGGGGACGTCCGGGGCCATGGATATTGAAACGAAGGGAAACGGGGACGTCCGACTGCTGGTGTCGGCCCCTAAACCCTATAATACTCACATTCTATAACACTCACACTCTATAACACTCAAACCCTATTACACTCAAACCCTATAACACTCACACTCTACAACACTCACACTCTACAATACTCACACTCTACAACACTCACACTCTACACACACTCACACTCTACACACACTCACACTCTATTCACAATCACACTTTTTTACACTCACACATACTTACACTTACACTCCACATACACTTCTATTTATCACAAACATCCATACTCTACATACACTCATACACACAAACATCCATATTTTTCTTCAATTTTCTATTACTCAAATTTTCTCTATTCCTTCCTCAACTCCATTTTTCTCTTCTCACACACTCTTATCTTACACACTCATACTTTACACTACACCCATTTATTCTCTACATACTCCTTCTATAAACCTTCCTATTTCACACACCCATACTTCTCTATACAATATCTACATATCTACTCTTACACACCTCATACACTTACACTTATATACACTCTTACACTATTATATACTATCTATACCCTCCACACACTTCCACTTCTCATTTATCCACATTACTAACTAACTAACTAACTAGAGACCTTTCGAAGCCCGTTTTGTTTTGCGATTGGCGGATAGCGAGCCATAAAAGGGGTGACCTGACGACCGCGTCCTTTCGTTCCCGTCCCGAAATTCGCAAAATCGGGCGGTTTCGCCCTCCTATCCGAAAAGGCGTTTGGAATAGCGGAAGGGTGAGAGGTGATGAATCGCGAATTTCAATCCGATCTTGAATGATATGTTATTGGAGGTACAAGATTTCACTGATCATTTTGCTTGTCAAGCGCGCCATGGAGGACATTGCTTCCGTCTGGAGGTTCACGTCTTCGTCGCCACCCTCGCAGGAAACCGCTCTCGGCTCGCAGAATGGTGTCTGTCATGCATGGCGACCGGCAGTGGACCGTCGTAGTCGTCAGCGTAGCGAATCCAGCAGTGACAGCGAGGCAAGTGGCGCATATGGGAGTGATGGCGGGCACTACGGCGTCGATTTTGGTGCTGCCGACTCAGACTGCGAACGAGGTAGTGCCGATCTTCCGGAGGATATGATAGGCGGTAGCAGAGCATTGCCAGCGCCTCCGCGCCCAAAATGCAATCTCCTGCTCCCGAAAAAACACGTGAGGGATGCACATGATAACAGACAGCTCGATTAGCTGGGGACACGTAAACCGGAAGTCGGCAAGAGCGTCGGCATCTGGGTACGTGCTGAGGTCAACGCGGACGTCCGGAACCAGAGGATATTCTAGCGGGTTGCACTGTTGAACCACCCATGCAGCAGCCATGGATAGTTCCAGGTCGTCGAGCACTTGGAGAAGAGCAATAACAGGGAAACACTCGGTCGCTGGGCTCGCCATTTGGCGGCGGATGGTGGATCCTCCCGAAACGATAGTAGCCATTATATCCTTAAACCCAAAGGTCGCGCAGCTTCGAAAGCAAAACTTGCTCGTTTACAGTTTACCGATTGCTGGATCGAGCTCGTTTCCATAAACGATAACCGAGCGAGCCTCGAAAGGTCTCTACTCTCTATCAATTCAGTCAAATCACCTTTCCTATCAATCCCAATCCATCTCACTATAATCAACTATTATCATTATTTTCTTTTTCTTTCACTCCCACTCTATGTTTCTCATTTACCTATCACCAAAGCATACCATTTACACTTTCATTTTTACTCAAACCGTATACTACGAACACTCATACACTAACACATCCATACACAATAACACTCATTCTCTGCATACATTCCCACTCTATACACTCATATTCTACACCACACCTACTCATACTCTACACAAGCTTACGCTCACTCGCCTTCATACTATTCCCAACAACACTCTCACACTCATAATTACCCATAACCATTTAACACTACCTATTCTTAATCGTCGTTTCATTAACAATTCTATATACTTTTTGTCGTTCTCATACACACATATATACATTATACAACACGCTTATTCTACACCTATTCTCCCTCTATAACACACTTCCCAACCTCCAATTATACTCTGCATACACTCGTACTATACAAAAACCTACATACGCACATTCATTTGCTACGCATGTTCCGACCTTACCCAACATTTGTTTTATAATCACATACTCAAATACTTATTCTCTTTGTATTCTTAGTTGAGTTCCGCCAGCATGTCCACCATGCGTCGAAACATATCTATTCACTCTTTCGATTCAGTCGGGCGTACGATGCCTGCAATGACTTTTGTGAACGCTCGTTGGCTGATGCACCATTTTCTGTCGCTTCAACTATCACCATCTTCTTTCCCACATACGAAAACGTAGTCTCTCAAGTTTTCATCCCAAACGGGTGTGTACAGCCGTAGGTATCGATCCTGGTCGCTAATTGGCTGATGGGCCTGTGTCTGTCACTCAGGAGTGCCACCATCGTGTTCACAGACATTCAGAACCTATGTGTACTTAGTTTCACTATATGTGGGCTAGTTTTGTATTTTTCGTCACGCCCACCAATACATGTGGTGCCAATACGTATGAAGAGCACATTTAGTTTTCGACCAATAATAACTAGAGATCGAATTATTTTCGGCCTATCATATTGGGGTGCCTCCATCGATTCCAGTTGTCGCCTCCACCGATTTCAGGTCAAAATTGGCTCTAAAGTATGGGGTTTGCATCCACACCTCCACCCGATTCCAACGCAATTGGCGTATTCTATATACAGGCGGAAATCTGGTGATGTTTCCCGTCCAGGGGTGGTTGTTGCACAGTGCGAGCTGTGGCAACGTGGTCAGGATCTTGGTGAACCGAGATCAGTAATGAACTCCTTCAGCGGCGGTTCTTGGAACTGCCGTCGAAGGATTGGCGTGTGCGCCTCGTGAATCCCTATAAATTCGACCCTTGGATTCCGCATTTAATCTACCGGATGGCCTTTCACAGTCAAAGACACAAAAGAGTGTTAGATGGATTAGCTTGCCCACAATTCGTTCCCCTGCAGCCCACTTTTCTTGGGCGGCAGTTGAAGAGACGGGGTTCCTGGACTGCAAGTTCAAGAAGAACTAGCAACAACAGATAATCAATATACAGAGAGATCCCTATGCAAATATACAGCCGACACTTATTCTTATAGACCCTTGGTCGGGGGTCTCACACCAGGTTCAATCCAACGCCCAAGACACCTGGAAAGTCTTGGACTTGGTTCAGCGAACGCGCACCACCTTCAATCGAAGGAACACACAGATCAGTCAATACAAATCCCAATACAGAACGTTGTAAGACGCAGTCTCAAAGCAAACTCAAGCGGCGACTGCTATCCAGCCGCTTGAGCGTAGTTTTAATATGAAATGGGTTGGCCTGCAAGACCGACGCCCAACTAGTAAACGAAATGGTCAGGGCGCCTAGACTCCCTCCCAATTGGACTTAACAAACAGGTGGGGAGCAGCAGGTCACGTAGCACTAACACGCAAAGAGCACCGACTGGCGCTTGTGCAGTACAGGGCAAAAGAACTCTCTGATTGATATCTCTTATAGCTAGTAGATCTACAGCCCTTCCGCAGATCTTGGGCGCAATCATTAGGATACAAATTAGTCATGATCTTAGTATGCTTGACTTGATGACGGCCACTTGTCGTGGGTTCGTCGCTCTTCAAATCATCTGTAGCGTAAACATTCTGGGTACAAACCACTGGGTCCATGGTGAATGCGAATTCTCGCTAAGTGCCAGAATCCACGTCCAAGAGAAAATCTCCATCGAAGAAATCTCCATCCAAGAGAATCTCCATCGAAGAAATGGCCGCCCAAAAAATATACCCTTGGAATGTTCATCCAACAACTTCTTGGGTCTTGGGTGGCAGCTGTGCTTCTTGGGTCACTAGGGCAGCTTGGGATTTACAGGTCCTTGCCTCACACATCGTAAGGTTAGCCAAGGCGAGACGAGTTGCATACAGGAATACCTTTCACAGTGGTAATTTATACCTTGGTTCTTGGCGACCCACAAAATTTGTCCTTAAAAGAGGACGAAATCAGAATATCACGATTGAGCTTTAAGATATTTTTGTCCACGTAATAATTTGAGGACAAAACCGAATGATGGTCAGTTCCGCACTCGGCCTCGAGCAAACATAGCCTGCCACAGGAGACGGGATGTCAGAGAGCGACGGATGGTCAGAGGACGATGTGCTGTGGTACGAGCCAGGGACCGACCTCGAAGACGGCGAAGATGGTGAACAATCAGCATCAGGAGCGTGGAAGTATTCGAGTTCCACCGAGACTCGTGTTGGTGTGGATGATGTAGATGCGCTCCTGCTGGCAAAGGCACAAGAAGACGTTCCTGTAGTCGTTAGTCGTCTGCTGCAGAAGATGTTCGGCACATCGCATCATCGCATTGGCAGCGTGGAGATATCGCGAATCTTGGACATGTGGCTGGAAGACTCCGCGTTTTCAAAGCTTCAGAGCATTGTAAACACAAATTTGGAAGAGAACGCGGCAGTAACGATTGAAGACCTGTTCAAATTCCTAGAAGTGAAGCTGTGGTTGAGTTTCTACGGCGTTACTCCTGCCTTCTTTACGCCCCCGATAATGGCGCACAGTATCCACCAGCACAGCATTGCATGCCTTATGAGAGGTATCGAGCCTTTTTAGCAGCATTGGCTTCGCGTGCGGGTGGTGAAATCGGGTTATCACAGCGCTGGCCAGCTACATTCAGCCCAGAACGTGAGCTCACACATGCAGCGGAGTTGGTTCGGCGGTTTCGCGCCGACATGGGATTTGTTGCTGGCGTGACAATAGCTTCTCTAGATGATGATTTAATTCGACTGCGTTCACCAGCGGTGGATGACATCGGTCTGGCACATATTCGCAATCCAAAGAAGGGGTATTGTATGCAAGGATCGATATGCAAACAAAACGTTACGATGTTGACGGAAATTATGAATATTCTCGTCTAGGTATGGTCCAGTGCACAATGGTATTGCTTCCCTGATAACTGGTTTTTTCTTGGAGGACATATGTCCACCAGGGGTGAATCAAGCGCAGAAGTTGTCAGAATCCTCCAGCGTTCGTTGTTCGGCGCGGCGACTGAAAGCCAGATAAAACTTCCTGGTATTTTGCACGCTTTGGACAGAGGATGCCAGTCCTATCAAGGCAATCAGCAAATTACTGACGTGGGCGGCACCGTCATTGGGACGCACAAGCGTACACGGAAATTCCCGTTCATGTTTGGGAAGAATCCAAGTTTGCATCAGCGGTTAGTAGGGGAAAAAGGCGAACGAGCAGCGTACTGGGCCACCAAATAACTCACCAGTCGGAGCGACACGATACCAATTCATGCGCATGCTCTCGGCTACCGATCTGGCCTGGGTAAAGTTGCTCTGTGCTATAAAACACTTCCTGACGCTGATCCCGGGCGGTGGACTTACGTACCTCGACAGATTAAACACGTGGAACCTCATAACGACGATTTATTTTCTGGCTTTGAAGATAGCGTGCAATTGCTAACGATGCAACAGCGAACTCCAGATTGGTTTTTACTGAGAAAGTTTCGAGTTACTGGCTCGGTTGCTGCCAAAATATTTAATGCAATTTCCCGTAGTGAAGCTACTCAAGATGAAGGCGATTTTTGTGGAGATGCTCACGGTGATCCAGACATACAAACGGTGATTCTTCTGCTTTCACTAAGCCGAACTCGAACACTCAACAACAGACCAAATAATAGTGATACAGTTCGCGCGGGTGCAGCGACAGTTTCCAAATCCGATCTCCTGCGAAAGACTTGCGAAGAGCTCAAAGAACTATGTCGAGCAGCATCGCTTCCTGTATCCTGAAGAAAAGGTGATCTAGTGAACCGTTTATTAGAGAAGATCACCAAGAATCGTCACACAGCACCATGAGCATTACCGATTCAGTTGTCGAAGCCTCCTTCTTGCCGCCTGGTTCATGGCTCCAGTCTCCACTCACGAGATGAAAATTGGATCAGCAAATGAAGCAAATATTGCGAAGCACGTTTCAGAATTCTTCGATAAGAACTCGAACTATCACATCGAGCAGCTGAAGTCATACGGATTGGTGTGCAGGCAAGTATTATTCAAACGTATGGTATTGTTTACTACTAACGACCTTGTTTAGGAAGGGGATGATTGTTGCAGCTTTTCTCCAGACCACGTTGCTTCTATTTGTCACGTGGAACGAGGGCGATTTAACGCAGTGATAGAATATAAAACTCGGACCACGCAGCGGACACAGCACCTTGAGCATTCATTGGCAACTTCAATTGGTGCTTTTATTACTATTGAGATGACGAGCATGGGGTTTGGAGGACGCCTCACCGATGTGATTCCAGATGCCAGCCATCGACTTCAGATTTCGCACAATATGGAGTCTGGCGGGCTAAAGGATGGATATATAGTTTACGCGTCGTCGTCGTCGATTATTCGTGTCGTTCACGTTATTGTGGACTCCACGGTATCCTGGACGTACTGAGCAGCTTCAAAAGCTATTGAACGTCGCTACATGACGTGGATCTACGACGAGAACATCGCAATTCCAGCTTTTGAGCACGGACAGTCTGGTCATCGCATCGACCGCGCCACACTCGAGCAAAACCTGAAAATATGGAGAGCACTCGTTAGAATAATTGAAGAGCGTGGAGAAGCGCTCCCACCTGCAAAGCACATCACCCCGACGCCAGTGGCGTTGTGGAACCGTGTGAAGGGTCATTGACATTTATTCGCGATAAATGAAGAATGTTAAATCGAAGCATTTCCGACTTTCTCCAACAGCAGCAGTTTGGCTTCGGCTGCTGATGTCATTGGTCTACAATGCCCATCAGACATTCCTTTTGTTCCAGGTAAAAATGTGTGGTATTTACTACTCAGCAATACTGACTTAGTTCGTGTCTTTCCAGTCGTACCACTTTTTGATGAATCGATCACTCTGTCCATCATTCCATGCCTACCAAAAACACCGACAGAATTTACCCAGCTTTGCGTCATTTTGTCGTGACGCCGCCATCGCACTTTCAAAGAGACCACATTCTCGTGGTGTTCTTCAACCGATCAGCGATAACGAAGCTGAATCTAGTCCAACGGAGATCGGATTGTCGTTCTCCTACAAGAAACGCAAATATTTTCAGACTCTGAAGGAGTGGATTGACCTAAGACTGTCTAAGAGCCAAAATCATCACTTGGTAAGTTGGTTGTTGATGCCTATGCTTGTTATTTGAGAACGCTAACCTTTGTACAGGTTAAAATTGAAGGAGCAAGACAGCGAAGCTGTATTCTTTGCTGTCACCATTCCAACCACGACGGCGAAAATCTCGGTCACACTCGTCACGGTTGTAAAACAAGCTTTGAGTGTGACGTCTGTCAGGTGACATTGTGTCGTGCTAAAAGATGGGACAGCGAGCTGTCATGTTTCGATCGATTTCATTCGAATCGCAAGCTTCCAGATCCTTGTCGGCAGCCGGAAAGACAACATTCGACCAAAACAAACGAGAACAGAGCGCCTCCACCATCACGAAAAAGATCTACCATCCCAAATCAGCGAACTCCAAGTGTCCGCCTGACCAGCAAAAAGGTCGACGGTCGTTGCAGCTGTCCGTACGAGGAGCTACTCCTCGAACAAATTTGTCCTAAACGTTAGGACAAACTCGCGTCTGATCAAGCCCCAAAGACGCATTTTTCAACAAGTATTTTCGAGCTGCTAGACTACTAGCATTAACTGGTGCCGTCACTTCCATTAAGAAGAAATAGTAATCTTTCGATGCTCCACATCATTGACATTAATTGTCTCCATGGAAGCTCGAACCAGAATCGATTAGATTTCGTCCTCATTTTTGTCCTAAAATAAATATTTTGGGGGTTAGCGCTGCCAGTTGGTTGCTCCCACAAAATCTAGGTTCCTTGGAGACAATGACAGGCATAATATGCACGCTTCCTGGGAAGATATGCACGTGGCCTGGGCTAAGAAAATTATGCTATGTACATGTCTATTAACCCAAAGGGGATTTTATAAGTGAGTTTTTATTGTTCCTATACAAATATGCAGTGAAATGGAGGGGCACTAATGATGCCGACTCGGCCAGTTCGTGATCTAAAACTTCTGGCTATCGGTTGACTTCTTGAGGTTGCTCTCGGCAAAATTGGGCTCGGCCACTTGATCAGGGTATTTTTCGATGAGCTGAAAGATCCCTGAGTCTACTCAGCCTCGTCGTACACCGGCTCGTCGAGAATATCCTTATAGTCGGAGGTTTGGCCTAGTCTAGGATAACCTAACTTAAGAAGTCTGATTTTAGGGTTTCCCCTACACCACACCTCACGGATTGGCACACGAGGTTGGCGTTTTCCAGATCCCACATCTTTGTTTGCAGCATTCGCACGACAGTGTGTGCGAAATAATCTCCATGTTTTGACGCACATATGATGCGTCTTGATCAGCCGGTGACGGCACAACTTTGCGTCAGGACGAAGGAGACAGTTGGCGAGTCGAGAAGTTGGCATCAACTCCACGTTCTCCACCCAACTAGACGGGATAATTTCTGCCAGATCATTTCTCTATGTGTTTGGCTGTTTCTGGGCCATTATCTGTACAAACCTGCGCATGCAACATGTTGCGATGCTGTAGGATGCAAACGTGCCTGTTTGGATTAAGGGGAGAGGGGGTAAGCTTCCTTGAAGTTCGTTTCTGCGCTTCCTTCTAGTATTTCTGGTCCTAATCCGTTTTGTGTGTGTGTGTGTGTTTTGTGTGGTACTCTTGTAGAGCTAGTGCGTACAAATCTAAAGTCTGGTCCCGAAAGCAATTGTGCCTAACCGTTCGCTATTCTTGAATTTTTCCGTATTGACTTAATCCTTGGCGGAAAAGGACAAGTGTGAAATATTAAAAATGCTACAAATCGTAAGATTCAGTGATATCAGAACAACGATCTAGACCATTCTTTTAGATGATCTAGAGCAGGTTAAGTCGCACGCTATCAGCGCTCTTGCGATACAAGAGCTGGACGGAGCCGACGCAGGATATGAATGACAGTCGGTCCTACGACTACAGCGGCTTCGGCAACGTCACAGACATGTGGAATTGGGGCCAGTTGACCATGCATAGGCCCTGCCACCAACGACGGCAACCATGCTTCTGCCCCGCCAGCCTTGATAAGTAGCGTAGAGATGATATTATGTATCGACTTGTCATTTTGTCTACAGGATCTCACTACTTTCTGAGATGAATCGCTTTCGTCTTCGCTGTCAATTACGCTGGGTTCGCTTTCGATATCGTCTTCCGAGGTGACCTCGTCGTCAAAAATGTTGTGATGCACTAAATCGTTGTCAAGATCGTCAACAGCGGTGGTGCTTGCGTTATTGCTATCAATGTTGCCAGTGTCGGTGCACAGCCTTGTTTTGACAAATTCGCTAAAAAATTGTTGACGTTAAAAATTTCGCCCAGCACGATGAAATCCAGCTAGTTATCTCCCGGCATGACAGAAGAATCAGGATGAACTTGGTGTTATCGAGCTTTCCCTTAAGACAGTAATTTTCGGTGAGATCGCTCCTGATCAAGTGCCTTTTGAAGGGGCAGGATTTTCGTATAGAGTTTGTCCCTCGTCTTGTGGCGCGCAGCATCATTTTGTTTTTACACGAGCAGCCGATATCGCAGTCGGTTAAACCACAGCTTTTGTAGTTCTTATTTGGAGGGCTTGTTCCAGGAAATGTCAGCAGGTTGACATGTGCTGAGGAGGAACATTGAGCAACACGACGTTGGTTGATGCTGCAAAATCTTGCAAGGGCTGCGTCCAGTGCGCACTAAAAGCATCCCAAAATAACGCTTGCTGTTAACGCGATTACAGCGATTAGCAATGTGACACTCTAGAAGTTTTAGCGATAACTCGCTGTTCCACCATGCCGCTTTGTTACCATAAATGGCAAGGTAAATTCTGTTGGAGGGCTTGAATTTCTTTCCACACTGTAGGGCCCAATTCATTTCGGAGACAGCTGTTTTCTTATTGCTTTGTGACCGTCGCAGAAGATGTGCTGTTAACCAAGAAAAATAGGTCGAATTTGTTGCCACTTGAATGCCCTTAGAGCATTGCAGTTGGTCTCTGTTCATCCTTGTTACCACATCGAATCCAGACTGTTTTGAAGCCTTGATCTGTAATTGTGCGCTTTGGCTCGTAATAAAAAAATCGATTTTTGTTTATAACTAAACCACAACACCTTTAATCTACAGCAGCATCTTCGGGTGTTGTCTATTCTTTTCGGGTTCTCGTGTGTAGTGGCAGTTTTTGTCGACGCATGAATAGTTTTATCCATATCGATGGTACTGCAAATTGAAAGTCGGTTAAACATCATCTTCAGTCGCTTCGTTTGCTTTAATTTGCACCATTGAACACGATTCTGGGACGCCATCTTATTGAAGAGAGGTAATCCAAAGTTCAATATTTTCTTCAGCTATTTCCGAGAGAGGTTTTGCCATTCCAAGCTCACTGTAGTTAATTTAGTTGGTTTGGCCTTTTTCTTCTTCTTCTTTTTCTCTTGTTCCTACAGCAGTTGCTGCTGTCTTCGGCGATCTTGGTCTTCTAGTCCGCTGTGAAAATATATCAGCGCCTCACCTATCTTGTGGCCGTCATCCAGATAAACAAAAATGTTTTGCTTGTGACGATACTGAACCGATACTATCTTGTATTGCTTGCTCTTCTTCCTGGCATTGTTCAGCAATGGCCTAGCCATCATTGCTCCAATTTCGATGTGGTGTAGATTAGCGGCTACCATCGCTAAAATTAGCACGCATTTTTGGACTTCCATGATTTTTTCGACCTCAGATCGACTTGTCGCAAAAGCCTAAACGCCGCCAAGAACTAAGACAATACGGTAAAAATGCGTTTTATTCGCTACGCACTCTATTAGCTAGATGAGCTCTATTCGGTATTATACGTTAAATGTCACGGCTTTAAGAGAAAACCTCTTTCGTGAACCACCTTTTCGTAGAAATGAAATAAAGATCTCAACAAGCAAACGAAGGTTCAGTGGGACGATCACTAACGGGTGTCCACGTTGCAACTCTGCCATGTATCTATTTCGCAATTTGGCCACAAACAGTTCAGACTTGGTCATATACCCATTTCGCAACTTGGTCATACCCAGTTCTCAAGTTGGTCGTGACCAATGGGTGATCGGCTGGGGCGCAAAATGCAGGGCGAGATGGAGTAATCAGAGGGATGTGGAGCGCCACCAGGTAGTCCGTGCGAAGTCTTCGGTCCAGTCTTTCAAGGACGGGCAGCGAAATAGCAAGAAGCAAGAGGTGCGCGAGGTCTGCAAATGATGGTGTGGTAAATTAGTAGCAAAATCATCTCAACCTAGCAACACAAACACAGTCAGTTTAGACGCAATTGGATAAAGAACCAGGGCACGGGAAGTATATCGACCCACGCGTTGCAAGTGCTGCAATCGTTCCTCAAAACCTCAAGACCCCACTAAAGGAAGTGGTAGATCGCAAGAGCAAAGAACAAAGGAACTCACAAAGGACAAGTGCCGCAAGGCACTTGGGACACACGGGACCGAACGACTCTACCCGGCCAGCTGACCCCGGCCACACCCGCGGCCGTGGCCAGCAACCTTCTCCCGACAGCAGACTAAAGCATACCCGTGCTTCTATCACCCCATGGTCTTGCGTCCTCGAAGAACGGTCCTTTCCTTCACCGCACTTCCTCGAGTCAACGGAAGAGCACTACCACCACGCGTTGGTCCAAGACCATAGGCCTCGTCGTGCCTTCGTCCTCGGATCATTTATACGAGCTTTATACACTAGTGTGATGTAGCGATTCCTCAAAGGATCGCGGCAGACAACTATCGCCTTTCCTATTGGCGGAATCAAGTTGCCATTTTGGGCTAATCCCAGGATTAGACGAAGGTTCGTTAACCGCAGGGTGTCGCTACACCGTGTGCTACTATACCGAGGTGGTCACTACTCCGAAGGTTCGTCTGGTCGCGAGGCTGAATGAGTGGCCCTGCTAGTGTGGCGAAGCGCAATCACGAAATAGTCTGCGATCAGCTAGCACACGGCGCCCAGACTACCGACTAACGGAGGGGTACTCCGATCGTCCGTGAAGGGGATGCTGAAGTCTTCTCACCTTGTGTGCCCGTCAGTTGGGCCAGCTCTGCTCCTCGGGAAACTCGAGAGGATGTGCAGTTGTTGCAAGATGAACCGCCTTGGCGCGGCACGAGACTGTTGGAAGCTGCGCGGAAACTCTTCACGCAGCCGCCGGTGGTGGGGTGTCAGCTCCGACCGAGTAGCTCGAGGTCGGGGTTGACGGAGTTGCCTTGGTTGGGTGTGTACCCAGGGGTTTGTCCTTTCCAATGGGGCTCTTGCGAGCGCTTGACCGCTTCCTGTAGTGGGAGCTTGAGGGGTTGAGGGTGATCACCGGTCACAAATCTCCGGGGCCTTAGCAACAGCGAGGGGTGGGCCAATATACTTCCCGTGCCCCGATGACCGCTTGTGTACTAGAAGGCAAAATCGACTCTCTGTTTGTTCCTTATGCTTCCTCCTTGCCTATCCTGTACCCTACATCGTTCCTACGTGGCCTTGCGTCTTACTTGATTCATTCCCTTCGCATCCCGCCTGAAACTGGCCGCACCGTAGGCCTCCATGTGGGTGAAACTCCGTCACATCATGTCCCGACCTGAGTTCCATCATACACCATTGGTGATCGCAGTCGATGAGTGATGGTCGCCGTTTATGATCGCCATCGCTGAATGATGGTTCGCTGAATGATGGTAACCATTCCTGATCGCGGTCTGTGAGTGAAGGTCAGATCTGAACCCATATCAGGGAGAATCCAGTGGGCGTCTCTTCGCGTGACTACCCATCACTCAACAGTCGCGTTTTCTCCAGGCCGCTTCTCCACACTAGCACCGACCATATTTCACTTGATATTTGTATAGAATCATCGGGAAGAGTAGATTCAGAGAGAGTAAGAGCCCGCGAGGGCGATACAAGCAGAGCAGAAGAGCAGAATCCCCCCGACTTCCCAAGCGGCCAAGCGTCCTAGGTAAGCACCTTGCCCTGTTGTCGTGGGTTATGCCTGCAAGCGAACACGGACCTTCGTGAAGTGAGTGTTCGCTTGGTCAGGCCAAGAGTGAAGAGTGGTAGTTAGAGTGTATTTTGGTTTGACCCTACAGTATTAGTAGGGGAGTGTTGGGCGAAAGGGCCCTCGTGTGTGGGGTGCTAGTCGCATTCCAACATGACTTCCAACCGGAGTTATACTCCGGCGTCCCCGTAAGAGAGTCCACGGGACTAGGCAACCTTCGTCTGCTGGTGCAACGGGGTTTTGAGTGTGTGAGAGAGTGTTTGGACGTACAGGCGAAGGCTCGTGCCTGTAGCGTTGGTTTATATTTGCTTTCAGCGTAGACAGTGAGCGGAAGCCACACCGGCTCGGGCAGGGTCGGATCTGGTTCCTTCAGATCACGCCCAACATTCGCCTGACAATCTGGAAGGCGTATTGTTGTGTGCGGAAGCTCGCTGCTACCTTAGCGAGAGTTCAGTGGATTCCTACACCACAGCTTGTTCGTTCACTTATTGAACAGGTCGGCGACTGGCATGACCATAATCGATAGCGCATGTTGTGGTTGTTGTAATTATCAGAGCAAGCTGGGCATATTGTTATGTGATTTGTATAGTACGCAAGGAATCGAGCGCAGTATCCGCTGCTGGTGTTCCTGCTACTTGGAGCAAAGACCGCCATTCGTACTCGAACGGCATCGCAACGTGGTTGAAGTGACATGTAGCCGATGGAATCGGAGCAACCACTATTCTGCAAATTGCGTTGTGCGAGTTCAATCAGTTCAGCAGCTAATAAGACAAATTTAATTTCGAAAAAGTACCCTGGGCGCGATAGATGCACAGTCGACTCCAACCCTGTACTGTTGAACTATATCGTATCAATATCTACAACTTGGTGAACGCCGTTTCTCGTATTGGTCCTCTGAATCGTTGTGCTTACAGCTTAGATTTCGCAGTTATCCCATCGTAGATTTTACTGCAGTGTCCTATGTGCCATGTGAAGGGGTAGGAAACCCACCCACTCGGTAGGGTCTTATAGCCGAAATCCACCGAAATTAAAGCGATTTTCTTCATGACCGATAGACCTCGTTCTCGATGATTTCTGCCACTACAATAGTAAACAACTGCAAGCCGAAAGCATAGCTTAAAAGAGAGAAAACGTGGAGCTTCCCGACAACAAAAATCGAGCTGATCCTACAGCTGGCTGGGGAGATACAATGCTATGCTTTGATGGTGCATTTCATCTCGCCAGGAAAATCGTTTGCCAACTATAGTAGTATAGACGGAAGATAAAGCGTGCTACAGTAACCCTGGTAAAATCCGATACAGACACGCAAAAAGGGAAAGGCACAATAAAAACACGCCCCAACAATGCCAGCTTGCTGAATAGGATCGTTTCACATGGACGGATCGCCGCGATCTTTCTTTTGCAAACGGCGCAAGATGATGGCGGTAGCAGCAGTTCAGCGCCGCGGGGTGAGCCTTCGCAAAATCGTTCTGTTCGCACTCAACCTGGCGTCGACTCTGCTTACTCTTTTCACAGGACTGCGGGAGAATCCGCTCGTTGTACTAGTATCTGGTCGCTACGATGAGATCCGGTCGCGCTTTATAGGCGGCTTCATCAACTACAACAACACCAACGACGACCTACTTGAGCTCGGATCAATGCTTGATCTGCAAGACGTCGGCAACAACTTCCGGTTTTACTCACAGCCGCAACGCGGACCCCACAACTTTCTCACAGACCGTAGCACGTGCCTTCGCGTCAACTCCATGAACGTGACGCGAATGAATATTTACTACAATGATTTCTGGGGCAAGGGTGCTCGGCGAACACAAATCTACATGTTCAGTATTTCAGCGCCCAAGTGTGAAGTCGTCAACTTCAAACCCAAATGGTTTTCGAGCTGCGTTGACTATTACAATGGAAATGACACAGCCTGCTATGAGTATATTCACGAAAACTTCACGATGCTGAAGCTGGACAAGAGCAACCAAGTGGGCATTGAAGTGGACTTTGGCACGCCCGGTGTACCGCTGCTAAACTGTCGTGGTCGCCCCGAGCGTCCGTTCAATCTCATCGTAGATATGATGATTCACCAATCGTACTGGGCTGGAGGAAGCTGGCATGTCGAGGTGCAGAGCAGTAATTGCCTTGCGCGCCCGTTGGTCCGAGATGCAAGACAACAATATGGGTTGTTTCGGGTGGAATCCGTCGATAAAAATTCAAATGCTTACAGCGCTGCGGCCTCCAGCGGTTGGTTTGCTACGGCGGTTGGTTATGTCTATGCCATTGTCTCCGTTACACTAATTGTGCGCGGAATTTTTTCAGCGATTGTCCAAACCACGCGCGTTTCGTACTTGACCAACGCCGTCCGATTCCCAAAGGAGTATCGAGTTTTTCGAGTTCTCTTTCCTTCCATGTCACTGGCAGGATTGCTGGCAACAAACGACAACGATGTGATCTACTTCAAAGGAAGAGTATGGATGGCCTCAGACGTGTGGCTCAATAATTGGTTATATATTTTGATGAGCATGCTGGACGCGCTTGTGAATATGCGCATGACGTACGTCATTTTCCAGCTTGGAACGTATATGTTGAATCTGCGAGCTAGCGTCGAAACTTTTCTCTTCATGTGTTCGGCCCTGGGACGTATGACATGGCTGCTTTGTCTGGCGCATTCTATTACGCGCTGGGGATTTAAGCTGGCTGCTCGCAGTCTGGTTGCGTTCAAGCTTGTTCGACCATCGACACGTGCGAAGATTGAGTGGTTCGTTGACGGGTCATGCATGTTCGTCAGTTACAAAATGTACTCCTTGCTTCTGTTCGCGTACATGTACATGATGCTCAAAGTGCGGAAGACCACGACATTCATGGTGCGAGCTGGCAAATGGGGCGTTTACGGTGGCGCCATCCAAATTGCGCAATTTTGGAAGAGTGAGGCAATTTGCGACTACACAGTCATCTTCTCAATTTTGCTCAGTGTCATGTACACCGGCACGTTGATATTCGTAACGGTAACGCGCTTTAAGCATGTAGTCAACAACCGCGTGATGAGGCTAATGCAGGCACGATATGTCTTGGTCGGGTGGGATGCAATGGTTACCCTCGAAGCACTTGGGATCGACCCACTCAACCGCGAACTCCTGGTGGACAACAGCGTAGCTGCTACGAATTGCTCACTTGGTGCCCTGCTTCAACAACTTTATACGTCAGGACCTAGTGGTTTGGTTCATCTCGCTGGAGACTTTATCTTCCAGGTTGGAGGATTTTCGAAGAAGCATTCTCCAATCCATATGCCTGTCAAGCATGCTGTCGCGGTAGGACTGCTAAAAAGATGGAGTACGCGAGGGCCAGTAAAGCCACAGAGACCGGCAGTGCACTCTACAAAACTTCGGAGCCCCGAAGAACCTCGAAACAATACCTTCCGGCTGATGATATTGAATCGTCATCGAGAAAAGCCTCCAAGCACACTGTTCAGCCTGATGATGCGGCTGCCAGCGGCGTGAAGGAATCAGGCGAGAACGACGACGAGGTCAACACGATGCGCGTACGAAACAATTCGGTCCAGATGAGCACCAAAAGTTTGTTCGACCGCCGACTACATGTATTCGCTCTCAGCCGGTTCGGACGCGTTCTGCTAGTCGACAAGGATGACGCAGGCAAGGTCGAGCGGAATTTAACTACCGACCAAACAGAGTTTGTTGTCCAGGATGCACTTGCGTTTACGACCATCATGGACATCAAGTCTCTGTTGGGTGCGCAGAAAAACTTCATATAACGTAGCACTTGTACAATCGGTCCCTTTATACAACAATATTAGTCGCGACCAGCTTGGTTGTTCTTCTTCCTCGAAGACCTCCACTTTGACTTTGGCTTCGTCTCTACAACATTGTTTTCACGACTGTTTTGAGCTGAACGATGCGGGTGAGTTGTCTCGCCGTTTGTGGCAGATGGGGTAGCTGGAGTTGACGACTCAGCAAAGTCTCGCCAGCAGCTTTCCTCGCAGCCTTGCGCTCCTTCGCGTTCTTTTTCTTCTTTTGTTTTGCCTGACTACCGCTGCCGGCATGCGCGTCTGTCACAGCAGAAGAATTGCCCGATCTTACTTTTCGAGTATTTCGCCCACGTCGGCTGCCAGCCGATGCCTCTTTGAAGCATTCGATCTGGTGCTGCGAATGGCTGCCGCTCGAGTCCTTTCGCTTTGTTCCCTCTCGATCTCTGCCAGGATCTGGCGCTGCTGCTCTAAAAACTCCTGTTCTTCCTGCAGCTTCTGAACCTCTGCCAACGAAACGTGATCGGGAGTCCGAAACAGCCCCCAACTGTTGACTGTGAATTGAGATCGCTCAGCAGGAGTAGTCCCGCTTAGACGGGCTTTTGCCTCGCGTTCACGGGCAGCGGCTGCCTCCTCCTCCTCCTGGATCTCCTTAAGCGTCTTTGGTCTCGGTTTCTGCTCGATATCGTCCGCTGTGTCCATCGCAAAATTATTCCAAGTCAGAGTAGGAGGTGACTCCTTCTTGTTCCTGCCACGTCCTCGAGATGGTTGCTTAATAAAAGCGTCCAAAGAAAATGATGCAACCTGCTCGTGCTCTAGGCCGTCGTAGCCCAGCATTTGCTTGCCAGTCGTTGGCAACGGTGAGAACGAGGGCCTGGGGCTTGTTGAGGGCTGACTACCAATACTAGTCTTGCGCTGTATTCGAGAAGTGCCATCCAGACTCTCCTTTCGGACTGAGGTAGCCGATGGGAGCGGAAACGCTCCGGGCAAGTCTATCGTAGCAACAGAGCTATTACCATATCCAGTATGTGGCGCTGACTTGTCCATGGTTGGTGCATATTTCGTTTCTCTTGTGGTTGCACTTGACCATGGGCTGCTTATGCCACGAATGGAAGCTGCGCTCGGATTGTCGGACATAAACGACTTCCATGAAACAAATTTGGTGTTCTTGGACTTACGTACTTGACTTGACTTGACTAACGCTGCATGCCTCGACTTCTCGGAGTGAATATCGACACGAGATTTAGTGTTGAGGCCATCCCCTTCTGTCAGCCCCCTTCTTGCAGAACTGCAGCAATGACAGAAAATTCACTTTTACCAGCATCCTGGGACACTGAAAGCTGTTTCCTGGCCTTCTTCTGCTTGGCGAGCTTGTCAGTCCGAGCTGGAACGACAGCACGCGCTTTCTCCTCAGGCTCTGGTTCATCCAACGGTGGCAACATGATTTCGAAAAGAGTGTCCATACGATCTCGACCCACAGTCTCCAGCACTGCATCCCAATTCCAGCGCAAATAGTCAAGACAGAAAGCTTGTAGCCGCATCGCTGCGTATAGCTCGGCGTATTTCCATACGACTGCACAATTTGCCACATTAACATGGGTAGATATTTCACGCTCCACTAATTCCAGCAGCGAAGGAACCGCGTTCTGGGTATAAGAAAGAAATTCAGGAGACGCAGGAGAGATGAGAACGGCCGTGTGCTGGTGGCCAGCCGCAACAGAAATTGCTTTTTCACACCTTCCACGCGTTTTGGGTTTGGCTGCCAGGTATTACCGCGGCCATGGCCCAACACACCTTGCTGGCCACACCCCAAGTCACTAGATCGCCATTCTGCGTTACAACAGCGCAGTGATCTTGCGAGGCGCAGACACTCGTGACTGGGCCGTGGTTACTTAGGCGTACTTTCTGAGGTGCACTTGGCGATTGCGATGCGTTCGTCGACAGTGCCCCACGTCGCAGACCAGGAGAGCTAGCACTTTGTTGATGCGACAGTGCAGGAACATTGTGCCCCCACGTGTACACCGAACCGGCAGCACTTAGTGCGATCGAATGGTTTTGAGCACATGAAATTTGTACGACATCCACGCCTCGCTGCTTGCATGTTGGCACCCAAGTGTTACACATGACTGCGCCAGCCCCAGAAGTAATTTTGTCAGCAGGAAGATTCACGCGACTTGGCCGATAGGAGCCATATCCGAACTGCCAAACCTGGCCGACGCTGCGGCCATTTTGAGTGCACCGAAGCACAACACAAGTGTTCCAATCCGAGAGTGCCAACTGGGTAACCCGAGCGGATTCGTAGTCGCCATACACAACACTCAAAGGATGTCGTAACTGCAACGCATCTACGCTACGTGGCACCGCATCCGCTTGATCGGTTCCGCATCCTTCTTTGCGGCCAAGCTGGCCCCGTCGGTTGCTGCCCCATGTGTAAACAGTACCGTTTTCATTGTCAATAGCCGCAGAATGGCAGCCTGAAGCTGCTATATCTTCGATCTCTTGGAAACGAAAGGCATCCACACGTTTAGGGGTCAGGCGCTGAGATGGGGTGGACTTGCCTGGATGGCCAAGCTGTCCAAAGCTGTTCGATCCCCACGAAAACACTTGACCAGTACGGGACAATGCCAAGGTATGGTTCTCGCCTGCTGCAACCTTTATCATGGGAGTTGTCTCCAAAGATGTCAAACGGGTGGGCTCTATCCTGTCGAATTCGGAACCAGTGCCCAATCGACCACCCTTACCAAATCCCCACACATAGCACTCGCCATTCGCGTTCAGTGCGATTGTATGATACTTACTGGCGCTGAGTTGAATAACAGGGGACCGGTCAGGAAGCCCCACGAGGCGCGGCGATACCTGCATGTCTGCATTTGGCAAGTGGTAACCCAGCTGAATATCAAGACGCAGTCAGCCACCTGACGATCTACTGCCCTGAATACTAACTCACCTGGTAATCTCTTTTTCCAAACGTGTACACGAGACCGTCGTCAGCATCATTCTGCCGGTCCCCGTGGCGAGGAGGATGCATGGCGGACAGCAATTCCATGGGACTTTGTTCAGCATGATCCCTAGTTTCATGCAGATATTTGCGCATAAACTTCTTGCCGAAGCGTGTCTGGGCGTGGCGCAGTAATATCAATGATGCTATGAACCACAACAGGGATATGAGTTACCTCAACACCAGCCACAGATCTAATGTAATAGCGCCACCACTTACTGGACAGGTGCTGGTTATATATGCTGCGATGTAGCGGGGTCCAGCCAGACTCCTGCCCAACAGCAAAAAAAATACATCAGTCCAACCCGACCTTGAGCTCCTTGTCCTCGCTGCGTAACATGTAAACACACACCCAATCCGCAGCCAGAATATCGGCCCCATGATGCAACAGCAGCTCAACTGCCTCATCATTACCGCGAGATGCAGCCACATGCAGCGGGGTCACGCCGAAATCGTTGCGATCGTCGGGGGCGCCTCTTCCTGCAGAAGCCTCGCAAGCGCAGGCGCCGCCTCGGGTGTGCGGGAGCAGGCCCACGTATCCATCGTATCGTGTGTGGAAAGAGTCATAGTACGTGTCGGTGGCTCCTGGGTGGTGGTTGGTTAGCTCTTCTTCTTCTCCCTTCCGCCCCTCTACGCCGCCATCGTCGTGGTCACCATTTGTGAAAACAACTGACGTCATTTCTTAATCTAGACAGTAGAGACGGACTAAAATCGCCGCCAAAATAACTTCAGTCGAAGGCGTTGGTTTGATGCAGGCTACAGCAGGAGATGACTTGTTTCCTTCTCAGCGGAGCCCCCGTCTACAACGTCGTCTGCTGTCCAGCGAACTCTGCGTCGCCCGGATCCTCCGCGGACCGAACGAGCCGTCGTCTCTCGGACGAGGTTCCAAATCACTCTTCCGTCGACGGCACTCCCATCCGGATCAATCAAGACGACTGCGAATGACGACCAGCATGGATGGAGTAGCCCCCATGGAGAGCCCTACCGTCCGCTGGGTCGCCCTGAGCTCAATCTCAAGTTTTCCCCGCAGCTGGTCTACGGAGTAAGTCAGAATGTGCATCGAGCGCGTGCGATGGATAGCGGAAGTGGCCCTGCTGGTGACGTGCCTGGGAACAATTTGAGCTCCGATAAAGACCAAGAATTACGAGAGCCAACGGGAACAGTCATCGCAACACTCGTTAACCAATTCGTCACGTCGATGACGAGTCGGAAATGGTCACCAATGGATGAACGGCGGGTTAAACTCGCGCATCGACTTCAAGCTAGTGTTGGTGGTTTCTCACCCGAGCGAACACACGGTCTTCATCGACACAGACCCCATACCCAAGGCCAACAGCAAGAAGACGTACAACAAAACGTTCACTTATCCCCGCGAGCTGGTACATCTGTGGATCTTCTGCGAGAGGCCATCAATGAAGGAACCAGTCGTCTGCGCTCAGCCAGAAATGGTGCCAGCTTTTTACAGAGTATCCCGTCCATTGAACTGTACGGCCTTTGCGAGTTGCAGGAAAGGTATCTTCATGCTCGCGCGTCACCACTGCTTGGCGCCAACAACGGTGGAATTCGGACTAACCAGCGAGGGGCTGTCAGCCCCAAAACTCTAATCGACGACAATGATTCACGGCACAAAATACGTTTCAATCAAGGCGACAGAGCGGCGACAAATAGTTGTGATATTGAAGACGGTCAAGCTCCGTGGTACTTGTCGTACACGACGAGAGAGCTACAGCGGTCGCCTCACCGGTGTCTGCCATCCCTTAAAGAATTTCAAGCCCGAACTCGCGATGAGAAGCAGCCGCTGAGGCCACTACGCGCACACGGCAATATGAAAGGCAATCCGTCAACTGGTGGTCGAGCGAGAGCCAGCACGAGTCGCTCCTCGTTTGCGTATTCTAGGACCTCCGTTGTGTCTTCGGCCGGAAACATCAGCTTTTCAGGCGGCGATGACGCACTCAGCGCTGTTGGTAAGGTTGTATCTCCAGCGACTCGAGTACCACCGATGCATAACGTTGAAAAATTGCAAGCAGCGGTGAATGCACTCGAGACAGTCAAGCACCAGCAGTCAGCACGGTTGGCCACGACTTTGGATGTCCTTGAACAAGGTCGGCGTGAGTGTTTAACGGAAAAATTCCGGTCGCTGGATATACACTGCGATGTTAAGGAAGATTTACGTCAAATGCGTGAACGTTCGGAGTACCGTCGAGGCCAGCGTGTTCATAAAGTAGTGTCCAACCTAGAAGACTGGTATCCGGAATTGCTACGTCGCCTAGTTGCTCGCGAAATTGGGCCGCCTGGTAATACTGCAGGATCGACGCCACAACTGCACCCAGCAGAAATCTTTGTTGTCCAAGCTGTGCGTCAATTTTCAAACGCAGGCTGCGAATTCCAACCAAACCAACTCTTCCATGTCGCCAGGCACATCCATCCGGATGACTTCGTGCTGCCACAGGTGCAACAACTTCTTGAATACCTTCGCAATGCGCTACAAATTGAAAATGAGCATTGGATACAGTTCGTTGCCAGCATGGTTGACAAGAATTCCTGTGCATTAGCAACAATCGGCGCAGCGCGCCAAAACCTATAAAAGCTATGGTTTTGTCGCAAGTGTACAATACTTACACAGCATGGTTTTTATTGCCTTTTAACGAACGGGAGTCACTCGACTACGACTTTGACATTCAGCTTGATCTTTCCGCTTCCTCTCCTCTCGCTGCTGTCTCCTAACTTCGTTGATTTTTCGTCGAGCATCTTCCCCAAAATGGCGAGAAAAAGATTTTCGTCTTGGACGTCATCATCAAGCGCTTCGTTCAAAAGTTCAAATTCGTCCTTGTCATTCTCAGTACCGATGAAAGACGAAGTGGGGATCGAGCACCGCTGTGCTCAGCAGAAGCCTTGTGGCCATTTGAAACCACGCTAAACGGGGTAGCGATTGATCCACCAACTCCATTTTCAACGTGTTGGACTGCGCCTGATAATGCGTGTGACGCCATCTCGTCCCAATTCAGCGAGAGGCGAGGCTTGTCGCTGCCATTTAATAGCGAATGCCTTCCGATAGACTTTGGGCAATCCGGATTCTCGTCTTCTTCTTCATCGTCTGAACTAAATGGAGCATAGCTAGCCCAGAAACCAGGTGGAGACTGCGCCCCACTGGCCATCGGGGAGCGTCCAAAACTCTGCGACTCCTGCAGTGACGGCGAGTCTATTGACACGCGCAGATTTCTGAACGTTGCTCGGGGTGACGACGGGGTATCTATTGACGTGGTTCCCGGTAGCTGCTCCGACCCATCAGCAATAGGATCACTTGGCTTGATGCTTGGGATAATTGTCGGTTGGAGCTGGTCGAGGTGGAACTGTGCATCGTACTGCTTCCGCAGCTTCACTGCCTCCATTTGATGAAACGCCGCCGTGCACAGTTTTTCCAGTGTGGAAGGCGCATCTAGGTCTTCCCGGCACATGATCCTTGCGATCTCGAATAAGACAAGGTCGGCGCGCACGCCCTTTTGCACCACCATGCTTGCGATGATCATATTGCGTCGGCACGCGCGTCGCAACGGAATCCTCTTGGCAAGGCGATCAGCTTCCTCTTGAGCGCTTAGTGACAATACGTAGGCCCGGTCTTCTACGCTCAACGGCTTCTGTAGCTGCGGCCAATTGTACCAACACCAGTCGCACCAACCAATTTCGAGAAATTGCGGCAGGCAGTAGCCGTGGTCGATCGGTATCAATTCATATTCTACGTGGCCCGTAGTTGCCGAACGCCTTTTTCGTACGAGAATATTGGCGTCGTTGCGATCCGTATTCAGCAGGCGCATGTCTAATAGAACGATCTTGTGAACCTGATGTGTCGAGAACTGATTTGGTGCGAGGTCGCTCGCCACGTCATCGTGTCGAACAAACTCCTGCAGGGAACCAATTTTGAAATGCAAGGCACCTGCGCTGCCCGCGTAGTTAAAAACCGGATGCCGAGATTCGACTAGCGATGTTGCTGGAACTCCAGCAAAATGATCCTATTTGATCAAAGCAAATAAATAACCATTAGTTTTGTTTCGAAACACCAACAGCCCGCAAACCGCCAACCAATGCACAGCATATCGAACGAACTACGGCTGTGGACTTACCTTATCCAAAAGATACGCAGCCAATTCGCGCTCGCATGCTTCGCCGGAAAGGATACCTCTGCGAAGCCCACTCTAATAACGAAATAATACAACAACAAAAATAGTACCGGCATGCTTGCAGCAAACTCGTGTGGCTGAAGATATGCAAACGTACCTGTCCTAATTGGCCGACGAGTCCGCGCGGGTTGTTTGGACCGAAAGGTTCCTCGTCTTGCGGTTTGAAACACCCGACATTCCGATGCGCAGGGTCTTTAAAAAGTACGTTCCGCCGGTCCCATCCATCGCCAAAACGGGTGCTAAGCCCATGGCAAGTCCTTGCAGCGCCTTTGTGAAATCATAAAGCACATTAGTATCACTTGGTACATACGAAACGGTGGCGACGAACCTGGTGAGTGATCTTCATCAGCGCTACTGGGAGCAGGTGCGCGCCGTACGGATGAATGTTCACGACGGGCATCTGCTCGGGTTTCAAGTTCTGCGATGTCTTACCGTTCGCCCGCCCACCCCCAATAGAGATACTACGCACACCATTTCCTTCGCCACTATTCCTGCCGGCGCTCGAGGTGCTGCTTCGTTCCTCGTCACACTCGCGAGTGTAGGCCATCGCAAGATTCTGTGGTCTGCGCGCCACAAAGTCCACCACGGCATTGTCCTGGTAGATACCACACTGCTGCAAATTGTGCGCGTTCTTAAGCTCACGCCCCTGGTAGAAGAGTTTCTGCGCGTTCGACGGCACGTTGAAAACCACCTGCAGTTGGTCCTTGATGTCCTTGATGCTGGCCCACGGTCGCAACATGAGCTTCTTGCGGCGCTCCAGCGGGTCGCGAAAGTCCTTGACAAATACCACCACAGCGCCGTGGCCGCTCTCCAGCCATCCACCGGGGAGCGACCGGGACATTTTGGCCTCGTCCTTCTGCATCGCTGGCAGGCCCCGGGGTCAGCGAGCGCTTCGCTTGACGGGGCTTTCTGACTGACGGCAGAAGGAAATCCACGCGCGAGGAACCCTCGAGGCGCACAGTGCCTCGGCGCGTGAAGGGAGGCGGACTCGACGGCGACTCGGAGCGAGGGGCGCACCGTGCAGCACGACGAGAGCGAGAGCGGCTTGGACGCGATATTGCTCGTGTGTGACGAACTGCAAATTTTGTCCAATCATGGATTAGAGTACTGTAAAATTGTCTGATTGGCGGTTAAGCAAGTTGCCTTTTTGGCAGCAGGCTCTCGCCATTGCGAACTTCGCAGCGACGGTGTCCGCGCTGCGAGTCAGCAAAACCATAGTCGCAAACAGCATGATCGCTGGTTGCATTGAATCCATCGATGCCAGCGAAGCAAGGTGTGCAAAGCTGGCAACTAGTTTCATACTTCAGCTTGGCTTTATCTTGGCGTTTGTATGCATTTCGCAAAACTCGGACAGGCTCGCTGCATCTCTGGCGTCGGTCCAACTTTTCTTTGACGCGCCTGCGATCAAAAGCGCTTTCCCCGGCCGGCACACGATCAACTCCACCATTGAGCTCACCACCGATTTTGAGGACCTGAACCCGTGGCAGTGGGAGATGTCTCTGCTCAGCTGCACGCGCCGACACCGCTCGCTGCTCTGGTACCGCGGGGCGCAACGAGCCGTGGCGCGGCGCCATCACCGCCAGCAGCAGCAAAAGCTCAAGCCCAAGCGCACCATCGCCCAGCAGGATGCTGATCACGCCCACCACTTCCAGTGCAGTGGTGGCGCTCGGCAGAGGCAGCCCCATGCATCAGCAGCCGCTGGCCAAAACAACCGACATCCGTTCGGCCAGCGCCGCTCCCGACGCCGCCTCGTCCATGGGCGCTGTGGCCGCCGCCGCCGCTGCGGCAGCGGCAACCGCTAGCGAGGATAACGCCAATTCGTTGGGTTTCGCGGCACCTCAGCTTACCCAGCCCACAGACCCACTGGTGGCCGTCGCCACGACCCGAGAGACCGTGACAGGAGACCTTACATTACGACAGACCGAGGACCGATCCGACAAAAAGGCAGAGTCGGCATGGAGCGGCATGCTGATCGCGTTGTTTGCAATGATCCATCCCGAGTGGGCGAAGGAAAAAATTGATCTCGAGGAGATGCCGCTGGAAGAGATTCCCATCAACTCGGTGCCGCCTCGGGTCTCAGACGTGCTGCCCAGCAATGACTCGACGCTCTTCTGGCGCTACGACATGGAGAGCTACGCAGCGAACCGCAAGAACGAAGACCGCTCGCAATGCGTGCTGGATAGCATTGTACGACCTGGTATGAATGGAGAGACGCCCCTCTTTTTTGCGGGTGCTACGACGGTCATGGCGGCGAGGAGGCCGTGGACTTTGTACAAAAGAAACTGTATGCTAACATTCGCAGTCATTTAGTGGGCAGCGATGAACCGGTGGCGCACTCGATCATCACTGGATTCAAAGACACAGAGGAGGAATTCATGCGCAGGAGCCGAATCAAGTTTGAGCGCGGTGCTTGGTCTTCGTGCTCCGTTGGCGCGTGCGCTGTGATGGCGCTTGTGATGGAAAAGAAGTTGTACGTTGCTAGTTGCGGGGACTGCCGCGCTATCATGGCGTTCCGCGAGCCCGACGGATCGCTCCGGGTTGAGCAGATTACCTTTGACCACTCTGCCAACGAGGAGCGAGAGCAGCGCCGACTGCGGGTGCTCTACCCGGACGACTACGACATCGTGTGTGAGATTGGCCAGAACAACTACTACGTTAAGGGTCGGTTGCAACCCACACGCTCAATCGGCGACACGTACATGAAAGTCAAGGATGTGAATCGGGCTCCGATGCCGCGTGGCCTTCGGATTCGCGGTAATTTCAGTCGCCCCTATATTTCCGGTGAGTCAAGGCGCTGTCACATTGGGCGTATATGCATTTTCTAAACTTGTTTGTGTTGGTTCTGCAGCTGTGCCGGACATTTTTCAAGTGGACCTGGCAGAGCGCAAGCCTGAGTTCGTGGTGCTAGGGTCGGATGGTCTCTTTGGCGAGTTGGAGAACCAAGAGATCGTGCAGCTTGTGGGGCAGTTCCGCGACCAGGGTGTGGAGAATGTCAGCCAGGCACTGCGCCAAGCCGTCCTGGAGCGCATCGCAGCGCTCTACGGCACCACATCAGCGGATCTGGAGAATGTTCTGCCTGGCAACCGGCGAGACTACCACGACGATATTACGATCGACGTGCTGCACTTCACCGCCGGGTGCTGGTTTAAAAACAGCACAGTGACCCCGACACGAGTGTGGCTGGACGGGCGTTGATTGTTGAGTGTCGTGGCGCGTGGCGGCAGCGGTCTAGCTACCCGCCGCCACGGTGTGTTATGCCAAGCGGATTGGATACGTCGGCAGGCGTGCTCCGCGGATGTATTTATTGATCCATGCCCATGCGCGTAGTGTTGGAGATAAGCTTGTGCAGCTCGATCCAGTCGTGGGCGTCCTGAAGATGAGACGTGAGGGTTTAGTACAATTTGGTTTGGCCCGATCCGACGTGACCAAACTCTCCTCGCGACGGCTTACCACAGCCATCAACTTGGGCACTGGATTCTAGGGGTGCTTGGCATTTGCCATTGACATCAATGCAAGGTCCTTCCCCCAGAATCTGGTCGTTCGGCACTAATCTCTTGCCTGGTATCTGCTGCAACCTCTTTAGTTTCGAGCTGTACACGTTTCCGCTGCCGAATATTACGCCATTGATCCAAAACAAAGTTCATGTGTTCTCTAAAATCGTCGTCGTTCGGAATTTCTGCTAACTCGCTGCACACAACTTGAAGAACACTCAGAGCTTCTTTGTACTTTTGTCGAGAGGTCAGTTGTGTACGTTTACCCCGGCTTGTGGAAAACGAGTTAAAAACAAATCTAGTCTTCACTTTATCTTCGACCCCCCTTTCATCCATCTATCATGTATCCGTGATAACGGGACGCAGCATTCGCTGTTGATAAACTTTCGGTAAGCCATAGCATGTTGACATGGTAGCTTCATCGATGTCGCAAACGGGCACTCACAATCGTACGTCTCGGTGTTGACGGCATATTCGCTGTATTTGTGTTTAACAAACACGTAGCCTGGAGTACGAATCGTGTCGTACACAAACTGCTTATATTTCGCCAATGCTCTGACGTACTGCTTCTCAACATGTTCCGCTACGAAATGCGTAGTAAAACGGAGGACCTGGCTCATATCGGCGTCGTACATTCGATTAACTCGCGCACCAACTCGATTGCACCGGTGGAGATATTCATTCTCTGCTCTCTTGTCGCAACCGATCACTGCTTCCACACACTCCTTCATGATCATTTCCGGTTTGACAATCTTTTGAAATGACCGAACCAATTCTCCAAGTGATTGTTAGTGTGCACTTGAAAATGAGGAGACTGGCGCGTTCATACATCACCCATTTTTCCGTGCAGTTATTCCAATTCTTCTCAAAGTACGAGTAGAATAGTGCCAAGTTCAAGCGCATGCAAAACGCCTTCAATGAAGAGTGATTCTCGTCATAAGTTAGCTTGGTAGCTGCGTACACCATGTTGTGAACGATAGCATCCAAGTCCTCGTGATCTTCATTCGAAAGCTTTCCATAGTCAGGCTTTCGAGATGCCAAGCCTAAATATTTAATAACATGGAAAGCACAGAGCAAAATTCGCGCGTGTGGAAAATAGGATTGCAACACGCGGATTTCGTTGAGGTCTTTATCGACCATAATGACCTCCACATTGGCTGAGGACACAGGATTGACGCGAAGTAGATGATCAAGTGTGCATGCCATGTGCCAATCAGAATTACGCTCTAGTAGAGATTGTTGGATGGGCTGACCCTCACCATGCTCATCAATGATCATAAGAGTGCAAAGCTGGTAGTTGTAGCTAGATATCAAGCCCGAAGAGTTAGGAAATGATACATTATAACAAAAATAAGACGTACGTGTTTGTCTTGTGAGTGCAGTCGACCAACAGGAGCTCTGGAAAGCGATTGAACATAGTGCGCATGTGGCGAGAAGATAAATTGATAACTCCACTTTCTGTAGCACTAGTTTCATCCACAGTGACAGTGTTGCCATCGTGTGCCGAGAATTCGGCAAGCAAAATAGAGCAAGCGTCGTCGTCACTCTTGTCGTGCTTACTTGCTGTCTTAAAGGCTTGGACCATATTATCTACATCTTTTGAATGACGTTCTCTCCATGCTCCAACAAATACTCGTAAATCTTAGACCTCTTACATCCAAATCGAATCATAGCATCAGCCTCGGTTGCGATAGCGTCATTATGAACACCTCGATTGCCGGTGTACGTTTTGTATTCTTGAGGACCTACAGCGTGATTATGCTCGAACACACCATTCTTCACCTCAAGGAACCAGTGGTCGTCGAAATTCATCTGAACTACGAAGCGAAATGGACAGCCAGCGCTGCGCAAGAATCTCTTGGGCCTAATCCCAACTCCACGGTCTTTGACAGGCCACCCGTGAGTGCAGATATATGTCCGTTGATATACTTTCCAATCGGTAGGGACATACATGATCTGTTTGCCTTGTTGAGCTGCTTTCGTCGACGCAAGTTTTTGTTACGAAGTCCACAATTCATTGTTTCGCTAACAGCAATAACTTGGTATGTTCTGGCTTGGTAATCTTTAAGATAATCAACCCAAGCGTCCCAACTATCGTGTGGCGTGATGTGGGGGCGACTACCGGCAAGGGAGCGCTGTGAATCTTCACCGTCCGTCGCGTTGTATTGCGAGGCGTTTTGATCTGTCAAATACAAGGGTGAATGGG
>JAAVTG010000757.1:0-21192 GCA_011947345.1 Phytophthora quininea
CTTGTGGAAAACGAGTTAAAAACAAATCTAGTCTTCACTTTATCTTTGACTCCGCCTTTCATCTATCTATCGTGTGTCCGTGATAACGGGGTGCAGCATTCGCTGTTGATAAACTTTCGGTAAGCCATAGCATGTTGACACGGTGGCTTCATCGATGTCGCAAGCGGGCACTCACAATTGTACGTCTCGGTGTTGACGGCATTTTCGCTGTATTTGCGTTTAACAAACACGCAGCCAGGAGTACGGGTCGTGTCTTACACAAACTGCTTATATTTTGCCAGTGCTCTGACGTACTGCTTCTCAACATGTTCCGCTACGAAAAGCGTAGTAAAACGGAGTATTTGGCTCATATCAGCGTCGTACATTCGATTAACTCCAGCACCAACTCGATTGCACCGGTGGAGATATTCATTCTCTGCTCTCTTGTCGCAACCGATCACTGCTTCCACACATTCCTTCATGATCATTTCCGGTTTGACAATCTTTTGAAATGACCGAACCAATTCTCCACGTGGTTGTTAATGTGCACTTGAAAATGAGGGAGACTGGCGCGTTGATACATCGCCCATTTTTCCGTGCAGTTATTCAAATTCTTCTCAAAGTATGAGTAGAATAATGCAAAGTTCAAGCGCATGTAAAACGCCATCAATGAAAAGTGATTCTCGTCGTAAATTAGCTTGGTAGCTGCGTACACCATGTTGTGAACGATAGCATCCAAGTCCTCGTGATCTTCACTCGAAAATTTTCCATAGCCAGGCTTTCGAGATGCCAAGCCTAAATATTTAATAACATGGAAAGCACAGAGAAAATTCGCGCGTGTGGAAAATAGGATTGCAACATGCGGATTTCGTTGAGGTCTTTGTCGACCATAATGACCTTCACATTGGCTGAGGACACAGGATTGACGCGAAGTAGATGATCAGGTGTGCATGTCATATGCCAATCAGAATTACGCTCCAGTAGAGATTGTTGGATGGGCTGACCCTCGCCGTGCTCATCAATGATCATAAAAGTGCAAAACTGGTAGTTGCAGCTAGATACCAAGCCCAAAGAGTTAGTAAATGATACATTATAACAAAAATATAAGACGCACGTGTGTGTCTTGTGAGTACAGTCGACCAACAGGAGCTCTGGAGACCGATTGAACATAGTGCGCATGTGGCGAGAAGATAAATTGATAAGTCCACTTTCTGTAGCACTAGTTTCATCTACAGTGACAGTGTTGCCATCGTGTGCCGAGAATCCGGCAAGCAAAATAGAGCAAGCGTCGTCGTCACTCGTATCGTGCTTGCTTGCTGTCTTAAAGGCTTGGACCATATTATCTACATATTTTTGAATGACGTTCTCTCCATGCTTCAACAAATACTCGTAAATCTTAGACCTCTTACATCCAAATCGAATCATAGCATCAGCCTCGGTTGCAACAGCGTCATTATGAACACCTCGATTACCGGTGTGCGTTTTGTATTCTTGAGGACCTACAGCGTGATTGTGCTCGAACACACCATTCTTCACCTCAAGGAACCAGTGGTCGTCAAAATTCATCTGAACTACGAAGCGAAATGGACAGCCAGCGCTGCGCAAGAATCTCTTGGGCCTAATCCCACCTCCACGGTCTTTGACAGGTCACCCGTGAGTGCAGATATATGTCCGTTGATACATTTTCCAATCGGTAGGGACGTACATGACCTGTTTGCCTTGCTGAGTTGCTTTCGTCGACGCAAGCTTTTTGTTACGAAGCCCACAATTCATTGTTTCGCTGACAGCAATAACTTGGTATGTCCTCGCTTGGTAATCTTTAAGATAATCAACCCAAGCGTCCCAACTCTCGTGGCGTGACGTGGGGGCGACTACCGGTACGGGAGTGCTGTGAATCTTCACCGTCCGTCGCGTTGTATTGCGAGGCGTTTTGATCTGTCCAAATGCAAAGGGTGAATGGGTATTAGCTACCACACATGATGGACAGTCAATGAGACGTAGCATACCACGACCGCGTCGCTCTGCTCATTTTCTTCTGTGTTTCCCAGCGAACCAGTTCCTGTGAACTGTTCAGCCGGAATGCTTCCTCTATTTGCGATGGAAATTGGCCGGTCAGGTGTAGCTTCACCTTCAACATGATCTTCTGCTACAGACGATACCTCCGCTTGCCGTCTTGGTTGCACAGGTAACAACATAGCGCTGCGAAGCGGTGCTGTGCAGCTCTTCGGTGTCTTCTGCCCGACAACGCTGCTGCTACCGGATGAGTCAAAATGGTCAGGTGTAGTTTCGATGGATTTACGGTGCTCATTTGGTTTTAGGGAAAGAGCCGGAGAGAGCCAGACCGTGCGTTTCTTTGATTCAGTAAGGAAACATATATTTCCCGCGTGTGTGGCGCACACAAATATCGACTCTGCACCTTTTTTCAAAGTTTTGGGCCAAATGAGTGGCATTCAAGAATCTCCCCCCTCCTCCCTTCAGCACGCAAGCGGAAAGGCTGCGCGAACGCCATGAAGGTTTGTGCTGTCGATGCCGGCATTCATGTACCTTGGTTGATTCTAACAAATGTGCTGCTGTAATGTAGCCCTCTCCTCACGCCAAGTACGTGCCGCCACAACTGCTTGCGGGCCGGCCGCAAGAAAAGTCGACTGTCGAAGGTACTGAGGTTGTGGAACGTGAGCGAGCGATGGAGGAGCGCCGTGCGCTGGTTCGATCACGTGTGAAGGCGACGCAAGCATAGTGGTAGGGGCGGTTGTGCCACCTCTCGATCGGAAGGCCTTTCAGGCGCATCGTGCTAAGCACCTCGCTCGCGCAACCGCTCAAGCTGCAGAAGCGAAGGCTAGAGCTTGGAGCGATGATGTCGCTCTTCAACTGACTTTGCGAGGTCTTACAAAATTGACACGGGCGTTGCAGAGGAGTTTGCGGGTCGCGGGCGTCGCGGCCACCACTATTGAAGAAACCGCCTCAAAGCAAGACGTCGGCAGGAAAGATAGAGATGACGCTTCTGAGAACGGAGCAAAAGGCGGTGACGACGACGAATCCAGCGACTCAAGGGAAGCCACCGACAAAAAGGGAGAACGCGGAGACGAGAAAACTGATGGCACTGCCGAGAAAGAAGCGAGGAGGAGAGCTCCAGCGGGACTGATGACAGTGCTGAAGAAGAATCTAGCGCCGGCGAAGAACCTAGCAACGAGGAGAAAGATGACGAGGAAGAGGAAGCTGACGACGAGGTGGAAGTTGGCGAGGTAGAGTCGGGCAGTGAGGAAGAAGTAACAGGATCCACACCAAATGAACACCGAAAGTTGACCGGTAAAAATTACAAACGTGGTGCGGTGGAACGCGGGTCCAGTGATGATGAAAGTGGTTCATCCATGGAGAGATTTCCGTGTCGCTGGGTGTTTTGGGAGGCTTTCAAGAGCGCCTTTGCTGATTTTCAAGCTCGCACGTTCCAGCTATTCTCAACTCGGACGAGTACTTCCGTGGCAAGTCGCAACGACCAGATTCGGCGTTATGCGTGAAAGAAACAAGCGAAGGTAAAGCGCAAGAAGACGGTAGTGCGATGACGCGGAGCTGGACCTGATACCCGTGGAAATGATAACCTATTGCAAGACGCTGACGTGTACGCACGGGCAGACATATAAAGCTCGAGGTGCAGGCCACAGGAAGCACAAGAAGATTCGTTCGACGGCATGCTCTGCTCGGGTGAACGTCCGAGTGGCCAAGCTCAAGCAATCAAGCTGGTTAGTGGCCGTCAATGCTAGTGGCTATCACAATCACCATGTTACCAAGCACCAGTGGTGCAACTACGCTGAGAACCGCACCATCACAGATCCTGTTTTGGAAAACGACGTCGCCAGGCTCCGGAAAGCCGGTGCTCCTGTTCAAGGGATTTTTCAGTACTTTCGGAGTCAAACAAGTAAGTTTGATGCTGGTCTGGTATATAATCTGTGTTTATTGTGTGCTGATTATCATTTTTGTCGACGTTTAACAGATAAGCAGACAACGCTCAAAGATGTCCACAACATGGTGCAGAGGCTGTAAAAGAAGGAGCACAACGGTTTCACGGATGCGCAGCGTGCACGGAAGGTTTTGGACGAGTTTTGCGAACAGTCTGCTGGAAACGCGCTGAGATCGACGTGGATAGCGAGACCAAGATTGCCAACGTGGTGGTTTTTCAAAGCGCGATGATGAAGGGACTATTCCAGGCGTTCCCAGAAGTGATCCTCGTCGACTCCACGCACAACACCAATACCAATCGCTACAAGCTCTTTAGTTTTGCGGTGCATAACGTCTTTGGCGAGGTATCGTAGCTTTGCTTGCTCTATGAGTAATATTTCAGTCTAATTGTTACGTGTTTGTTAAGGTTAATATGTGCATCACGCGCTACTGCAAAAGGAGGAGAAGGACAACTTGCGCAAAGTGACGAAAAACTTCATCGCTAACAACCCGGCGTGCAAGAACATCAAAGTAATTGTGACAGTTAAGGCAATGCACGAGAAGGATTTTTACGCGAGGCTTTCCCCGTGCGCGGCAGCTACTCTTCCAGTGGCACGTGACTACTTGGCTGAAAAAGCAAGTGGATAAGCTAGCTCCAAGAGACGTGAAGAACGACATCAAAGGTATAATGAGTGCCTTGGTGTACGCGCGCGACCCACAAGATTACCAAGACGCAAAAGACGCCTTGCTGGTCAAGCTGGGCAACGATCCAAACCATGTCCTGTATAAGTTCGTTATCGACAATTAGGACTGTAGTCAAGATGAATGGGTGTCTTACCGCCGAGGAAATGTTCCTTACCTAAACAACAACACGAACAACAGACCGGAAACCAAGTGGGGAAACTTAAGCTGGTGGTGGAGCCTACTTTTAGTGTCGACAAGTTGGTGACCACGCTGACCACGCTGCAAAATTACGCTGAGGAGCGTTACATCGCCGAGTTCCACTGGGTTGGTAGTCGTCGTGAGTCAAGTGACGATCCTGAGCTCGGGTCTTTAGCCATTCAGCTGAGTGGGTACGCGTTCGACATGGTGGCAGAACAGCATAAATTTGCTGTAGGCCCCCGAGCAGAAAACGACGTCGACAGCTCCGTGCCCGACAAGGCGGTGCTGACGACTGCTATCACCGGCGTCAAGAATACCATTAATACGAAGGTAATTTGGTTCGTATCCGGTTTATTTTTGTGTGTGTCCGGTGTCGTAACTAACGTTTTCGTTGCGTGTTATTCTTTAGACAAGTCAATGCGATTATGTATTCATGCCGACATGCCTTCTGCCTTGTCGTCATGTCATGTGTTTCCGCTTCAAGCACAACTACGAGACTGTCATTCCACCTATGCGAACATTTTCGGGTCGCTGGATCACTCACAACCGTGTGAACGACATCAGTGAAGGTAACGTGGGCCAAGGTGTCATTCAAGTCTTTAGTCGTAGCGAAACAAGTCTCACTGCGCTAGCCTTCCGGGACAAATATATTGGTGCCAAGGCAATCGCATGGCTCTTCAGCAGACACCTACTTTTCGCGTGGGTATGAAGTGGATGGAAGCGTTTTGTGAAGCATTGCAGAGCGGCAAACTGCCAGACTTCGTGGTCCAAGAGGCAAATCTCGGTGCAGCATTTTCAATTGGAAGTGGTCGTGCTGCTCAACCTACGTTTAGCACGCCTGGTTCATTCCGAAGTGCCACGTCGTCCCATGCTCGTCTACAAGAAAAAAAAGAAGACGCTGGTGCTTGTGAGAGCGAGGCGGGCGCCACCCCAGCAGAGAATTCGAGTGCCACGCTGATAGTTGACCGCGACAATAATTCAAAACCTGAACGGTCTATCACAGCATTGACACCGGACGTCGCCATATCAACACCGAATACACCGCAGCTGGGAACACAAGATGCTCTTTTCACTTTCGCATCTCCTCCACGGACACCAGGTCTCTCTCGCCGTGACAAGCGCCGTCTGGGAGGAGCAAAAGCGCTCAAAGATGCTCGAGAGGTTGCGATGCGGATTTTCGAAGGAAAGAAGACTCGTCAGGCTAAGTCCAACGATGTGGCTGTACTTCTGGACGGGCCGTACAGCATGAGCTCAGCCAAAGCTATGCTTGACGCTTTTGACATGACTGACTGCGAAGTCAAAGACTCTGCTACCATTCGTCGCTAAAACGTAGGGCAAGACGTTCCTGTTGTCGAAGCAATCCCCCAGCTGGACAAGATACGACAAGCCATTGACGCGATCAAGGCAACTAGCAACGACGATCTTCTTGCCTACTGGCCTGACCACGGGTGCGCCACACTTGACCAACTTGAGGCGATGGCTAACATCATTGAAGCTCGCAATAACTTCCGCTTGGTGATATTTACAATGGATTGGATCGACACCGTGGAGTGGCACATTTTTAACATCCGAGCTCCATTCGGCGACACGCGCAACGTTGTGAAGGTATGATATATTCTACAACATAATATCCACCGGAAGTCTACCAAACTAACACAACATTGTTATGACATGTCTACAGAAAACCCATAAGGAGTCTGTGAAAAGCCTGAACCTGAAAAACACGAGCGTTGGTGGGGAGTTGATAGCTGGGAACAAACTGCTTCGCTTTCGAGGCGATATTTGGCTGAACACAACGTGCATTTGTGGCGATGTGAATTGTGTTTTTCTATGGATCGCGCTGTGGAGAGTTTACATATGGAGTTTACTATGGAGCTAGTGTTGGATGTCATGTTCAAGAGATGAAGAAGTGTGCGATAAAACGTGTCGCTTGGGAGAAGGCGGGGATGTGCTGTCCTACCGAGGATGGGCCCTCAAGACCAGGAAGTGCGCCCAAGAAAATATATTCTTGAAAGGCACGCCCAAGAAATGGCGTGTCCTAGGAATGCACGCTGAAGGAATCTCCGCACTTGGAATGTACGCCCAAAAGCGCATTGCCTTGAGCGCGAGTGCACGTTACATCCTGGTCACCCCTCGCCCTTAAACGGGTCGCCAAGAACCAAGGTATAAACTGCCACAGCGAATGGTATTCCTGTGTGCAACCCGTCTCGCCTTGGCTAACCTCAAGATGTGTGAGGCAAGGACCTGTAAATCCCCAAGCTTCCCAAGTGACCCTAGAAGCACAGCTGCCGCCCAAGCCCCAGGAAGTTCTTGGGTGAACATTCCAAGGGTATATTTCTTGGGCGGCCATTTCTTCGATGGAGATTCTCTTGGATGGAGATTTCTTCGATGGAGATTTTCTCTTGGACGTGGATTCTGGCATTTAGCGAGAATTCGCATTCACCATGAAACCAGTGGTTTGTACCCAGAATGTTTACGCCACAGATGATTTGAAAAACGACGAACCCATGATAAGTGGCCGTCATCAAGTCAAGCATACTAAGATCAAGACTAATTCGTATCCTAATGACTGCGGCCAAGATCTGCGGAAGAGCTGCAGATCTACTAGCTATAAGAGATATCAATCAGAGAGTTCTTTTGCCCTGTACTGCACAAGCACCAGTTGGTGCTCTTTGCGTGTTAGTGCTAAAGTGACCTGCTGCTCCCCGCCCGTTTGTTAAGTCCAATTGGGAGGGAGTCTACGCGCCCGACCATTTTGTTTACTAGTTGGGCGTCTGTCTTGCAGGCCAACCCATTTCATATTAAAACTACGCTCAAGCGGCTGGATAGCAGTCGCCGCTTGAGTTTGCTTTGGGACTGCGTCTTACAACGTTCTGAATTGGGATTTGTATAGACTGATCTGTGTGTTCCTTCGATTAAAGGTGGTGCGCGTTTGCTGAACCAAGTCCAAGACTTTCCAGGTTTCTTGGACGTTGGATTGAACCTGGTGTGAGACCCCCGACCAAGGGTCTGTAAGAATAAGTGTCGGCTGTATATTTGCATAAGGGTCTCTCTGTATATTGATTATCTGTGATTGCTGGTTCTTCTTGAACTTGCAGTCCAAGAACCCCGTCTCTTCAACTGCCGCCCAAGAAAAGTGGGCTGCAGGGGAACAATTGTGGGCAAACTAATTCATCTAACACTCTTTTGTGTCTTTGACTGTGAAAGGCCATTCGATAGATTAAACGCAGAATCCAAGGGTCGAACCTATAGGGATTCACGAGGTGCACACGCCAATCCTTCAACGGCAGCTCCAAGAACCGCCGCTGAAGGAGTTCACAACTGATCTCGGTTCACCAAGATCCTGGCCACGTTGCCACAGCTCGCGCTGTGCAACAATCACCCCTGGACGGAAAAGATCACCAGAGTTCCGCCACACATTGTAGCTGGAGTGATGTTCCTGAAGGAAAAATATCCACACGTCGGTGTGGTAAGCCCAAATTTCCACGAGATGACATCTCTCGAGCAGAAACGGCGTGTTGCTGGTGGCTTCGGAGCTGGTGATGCTGCCAACAAGCGTCTCGTTGGTGTTGTGAACACCGGTCATCATTGGTGCGCATTTTTGGTGGACAAGGAGTCCCAAGTTTGCTACCTGTTTGACCCGTATCAACTATCATCAAACTACAGTGAAGTGAAGAAGAGTGTGCGCTACACCATTGAGCCTATGCTGCAAATGCAGGATGAACTGGTTTACGAAGAGATCGATTGGTTCACGCAGACAGTGTTTCCTGTAGAGTGTGGTGCCTGGTTATTCTGGAGCTCAAGCTCTCAAACGCAGCGTAGGGTGATTGTCTCTCCAGTGTCGTTCCCTGCTTGCGGATGCGTTTACTGTTTAAGTGCATTGATCTCACGACTGATTTCCCTGTCATGCAAAAGGAGGATTGAGATAGCGAAGGTTTAGCGTTTGTTTTTGTTTGGTAATACGTGTGAATAGCATCTCTGCATCTCCTAACGTTGTACCATTACTCTTCCAACCTCGGAAAACCGACGTCGGAGACTCATGTCTCCTTTATTCTTCGTAACTTAGAAAAGCGAGGTTGGAAACGTGATGGTAAGGTAGTTTTGTGTTGCCACCGAATTGATACCGGACGAACACAAAAGCGGCAGCAACACTGAAATCGACAAGTCCTCAATTTCACAAATATCAAAATCTCCATTGACGCTCGTGCTGCAGCCTTGTCATTTACTTTAGCTTCCCCATCTCATGCAAAATGACCAAAACCACCTGCTTGAAGCGGGGACGTAGCAAATGCAGTTTTAGCAAAAACAAATACTGTGAGTTCCCAAACACAAGACCGGTCTTACGTGTATACGCCGAATAGTGGTCCTTACATTATCCGGTAGACGCAGGTTCGTCCTCTTCTGCCGGCAGAGGTGTTTGTGTAATAAGACTTCTTTCCCTGAAACAACATGAAACAACATTTTTATTAGCCAATAAAAACGCACCCTACAAAACACTTTATTAGCCAATAAATGGCTTTGTAGAAAAACTCATTCAGTCGTAGAAATTGGTCTGAATATGGCTGGGGCGACAGCGCCTTGCCCCAAGTGCAACAAGGTGCTGTCCAAGTCAAACATGGCGAAGCACAAGCAGCGTTGCGGGAAGAAGAAGCCCCCAAGACGCGTAAGGCAATCAACCGCGACGCCTACGCTCGCAACAAGGACGCCATCCTCGCCAAGCGACGCGAACAGCGTGTGTATGAGCGCTATCGGCGTCTCGAAGGTAAGGCAAATTGTCACTAAAGTGAGGTTTCTGTATTTTATTTATTATGCGTGTTATGAACTTGTAGTTGCGAGAGAAAATCTGGCAGAGCTCAAGAATAAGCCGCTTGAGGTGACCCCGACAAAGGAAAGGGCGTGGTTGCCTGAAGATGAAAGCAGCCCGTTGTACGGCGTTAGTCAAGACCCTAACCTGTATGCCTACTTTTTGGCGACTGTCCGCGACAAATGCAAGGCTAAGCATGGAAGGGGGCCTATGATGGTTGAGTTTCGAAAGTTCTACAAAGAGGCGATGTTGGTTCTTCACCCAGACAAGGTCTGTTCTCTCAAGAACAAGTTTGGGGAACGTCTGAACGACATTCAAGGCTACGCTCTGATTACTGCGAAGGCTTTCGGCGAGATCAAGAACGACCTCGAGGCAGACGTGGACGAAATCCCGGACGATGAAGCTGCAGCGATGTCTGATATCAACCTTCAGCGCGCGGAGCAGAACTTCAGCAGCGCAGATACCAGCACGATCGAGCTAAAATGAAAGCCCAAAGGATGCAGGCCGGTCTCAGCATCAAGCGCAAAGCTGTGGAGAAGTATCTCGCCTCGCGTACACTTCATCAGGAAAACTACCAGAAGCGAAAGGAAGAAGCCCAAGAGCAACGCGCCAAGGAAATCGAGAAGCTGGAGAAGATTATCGACGTCTTCGAGAACAATGGGCCTTGTTCAACGTTTGAAGAGTTCAAGGAGACTGAGAAAGAGCGATTCAAGGCCGCCTCGCAAAAGGGTAAGCAGTAGGCATACAAAAAACTAATTTGTGATGAGATCTACGAGTTTTTCATCATCGTCGTCCGCACGTTCATACCAAAAGGACGTGTTCATACCAAAAGGACGTGTTCATACCAAACCGGACGAGTTCATACCAAACCGGACGATAGCGTTCATACCAGTATGGACGTGTTCATACCAAATGTTATGATTTGTCGATACGTGTCAATACTTGTACGAACTTGGTGCTATGTAAAGATACGAATCGTTCTACAATTGCGCCGAATAGTCGGGGAGGTGCTTGGCTGGGCGAGTAGCATTGCTGCGGTCTTTACGATCTTTTCTAATGAAAGAAGCGAGCATGGCAATGGACAAAGTGGCTGCGGTCGCAGAAGCTTGGGCACCGGCGTAGTGACTCATATAGTAGTCACGATAAACAGGTATCACACGCGCTTTCCAGTGCGACTTGTCTGTTTCTCCCATGGTTGTCGCAAACAGCGCGACATCTTCTCAATAAGCTTAGCAACACTGTACCAGCTACGAGAGATTCCTGCGTTGACGCGCTCCGACTTTGTCCATTGCGATAGAGGTTTGAACAAATGTAGAGACGTGTCGGGAAGCCACCACATCAAGCTCATTTGAACCCAGTCTTGAACAACTGGAATCTCAGGAGACCGATCATGCTGAATTGACTCTGACGGGGGTGTTTGTAGCGGAGCTGGGTCTACGGGAGGGGCATTGTCTTGTGTTGTTACACAACTACGGCTTGCAATAAGCTCCTGCATCTGTTCCTTCATTTGGACCATTAGGCTTTCGAGATGACGCAGTCGCTTCACGACAGGACCTTCCTCGATATTTCTGCTTGCCTCGTATGGAGCACTGGGACATCCATGCAAATACGCCTTATCTGGAGCCAAACAGTCGGCGAGCTCACTTTCCTCGGATTGTATGGTAATGTCTAGAAGATATCGGACCAAGGTCTCTGTGGATTCCGATACGCTCCAACCGGCCCACCATTTGATCATTCTCAGGGACCAGCGTCGTGCAGGTTTTGCGTACATGAAGCGGTACTGGGCACCAGCGCGGCGAAAGGTATGAGAAGTAAACCAGCAGTTCGACCAGTGTTTCGCCACGTATCCGGGAGTCTTGTCGCCATAAGCCACCAATCCCCTCGATGCAATTGAGGAGAGTTATGAACGTTTGTTCAGACATACTTCTCCCCCAACCGACGGCCGTGTTCTCGCAACCTGTGCCCTGCTCTTTAGCCTTGAGTTTCTTCTTGCTTATCCCTGTCAGCGCAGGAAACACGAAGTCGTCATCACTCCATTCGTGACCCTTGGTGTTTGTGGCGTACTCAATCCAATTGCACAAGTGGAGGTACGCATCGATAGCTGCCTCATCTTTAGAGAGATGGTGCATGTTGTAGGCTCTCCCTCGGCCACGGCAGTCTTGCGATTGTATAGCGCATATGTGCCGAATTCGATGGTTTCTGTCGGATTGATCATACTGGGGCGAATTTGACGAATTGACACATCCTTCCATTTCAAAGTGAGAACTTCGTTGATGCGACACATCCCATAGAAGGCAAAGGAGGAAACCGCTTTGAACCATACCCGACTTGCTTCGCTGAATCCACACCTTCCCGCCGGAGAATCAAGAAACGTGTGCAGAACAGTGATCATTTCTAGTGAAATCGGCACCGCTTTAGCTGGAACATATTCTGTCGCCTTTCGCTTTTTCAGTCCGCGCATGAACTGCCGTACGAAAGGGGCACGGGCAGGGTTTCCATAGCCTTGAAGTTTGCCGGCGTCGTTTTCTCGGACTGCCCACGTGTTCACGTCTGTGCCGTCGCTATTTTCGTGGGAAGAGAAGAAGCTGGCCACAGCCGACCTAGCCTTCTCCGCTGTTTGAAGCGAGACGGAACTGGATGCTGAAACACTCTGCAAATACGCCACTAGGACGACAGGAAGCTCGTGATGACGCTCTTTACGCGGGTCCGGATAACCATTTTCAACGCAGAACTCTGCAAACTTCTTGAAACTTGCCTCGTAAACTGTCTGTGTGGTCTTCTTGATCACTTGGTTCGCCGTTTGCTGGCCTTCTTTCGCTAGCTCCTGAACACCCATCTGATCCCAGCGCAGGAAATTCTGGAATGGCCGCGTGGCAGCTTCGGATATGTGATCATCCCTTTTGGTATGAACTCATCCTGTTTGGTATGAACTCGTCATTTCTTGTATGACCACGTACTTTCTGGTATGACTGCACTCGAATACTTTCAAATTTTCTGTGTAGATGAACTTTCAAAAAAGTCAAAAATGAAAACTCTTTTAGGTGCTAAACTGTAATTGGTCAAATAACAGCAGAATGTTGTTTGAGAAAGAAGAAGTAGCTTCAGCGGAACCTCCATACAAATTCCAAACAAGTAGTTGTTGATTCCTCGTACCAAAACAACGCTAAAAGGGCGCCATTAGGGTTAGGGTAGGTTTAGGTCATTTTCAATACAACTCGCAAGATGTCTGAAAAAGAGTCTTCTATTCGGATGTTGTTTCAGGAAGAGTAAGCTCTACTTCTTGATTCCAGGAATAAACGTAAAACTGTCTGCCCACGCAATTCATGGAGAAAACTGGAAAGTCAAAATAAATACATGGAGGAACACTGGACGCGAAAGAAAAAACGTAGTTTTCATACATGGACGATAACTGGCCTGATACATGGAACCAACATGGATCGGAAACCTGGACGGTAGCAGCGCCGAATCTAGATGGGCGAAAAATTCAGTGGTGGCCTGTGCAGGCTGCACAGTGCAGCTAAAGGGAAGCTGTAGTGCGAATATCAAACTTATGCGATGGAGTTGGCAGCGAGCAATGACCATAATGTCGATCCTATTCAAAACCCCGGCTTGGGAGGCCATCTCAAAATGTTCAATGGTTTTCTAGCAACTGGCTATGTGTCGTGAAGATGTGAGCGAGCGAAAAGCCTGGGGTGCTGAAGGACGGACGCGGGTGGCATGCCTCGACACCGCCGGAACGACGGCGCCAAAGACATGTCGTCTACGGTTGGATGTCGAGCCTCGAGGCGGGCTGTGCTATCGTTCCGAATAGCTCGAGGGCAACGGCACCATAGTCGACGTTGCAGCGGTGCAGCGGACCATCTTCCAGAGCTGCATCTTGAACAGCTGCTTGAACCGCCATCTCGACTCGATATCTTCCAGCAAGATCAGTCCATGGCGCTCGAGTTCTCGCCAGCAACCTCGTCGACTGCCACCGTGCAGTATTTCGCTTGCGTCAGCTACTTTCTGTCGCCAAGTTCAACTTCTTCGGGTGCTTCCTCCTGCTCGCCGGGGCCACGCGTCGAAACGCAAATGGCGGGCAATCTTGGACAGTCGCCGTTCTTCAATCAAGTAGGGCCGGTCTCTTTGACGTCGGTGTCGAAGAGCATAGCCTCGATATGGCGATCCAACTGCTTCGCTTGCTCACTTTTCACTCGGCTGTGCACCGTTTGGTGCTGGTGAGCAGCTCCAAAAGTACGTCACGCTTCGTTTCACTTCCCAAGCAACGCCCGAGCACGCAGGTCGGCAGCAGCAAACAGCACGAGCAACTCGCCCCGCATGGCCCGACACATTGAAGAGACCCCGATCCTGACGGCCGTGACGGTCGTCTGCAGACACTTTCCCCGCGTCGAGGCGCTGGACCACGTGACGCGCAAACTGGACGAGCTGCTGGACGCGACGCAACGCTGGACCATGCCCGAGGCCTGCGCCGCCGGCTACGGAACCTGGTGGCGCGGATCGCCGCCAGGACTCGCAGCGACTGCAGACCATGGACAAGCTGCGACGGCAGGCGCTGTGCACGGAGGCCATGCAGGAGGCTGCCCGCCACGGACACGTGCACGTGCTGCGACAACTGCAGAGACTGTTCCCCGGCGCGCGCGTGACCAAGGCGGTGGAGAGCGCCGCCAGCAACGGACACACTGAGGTGCTGCAGTGGCTGCAGCAGAGCGAGCTGGACGTGCGTTGGGGGCCAGAGAGATGCTGCTGGCGGTGCGCGGCGGCCACCTCGCCACGGCGCAGTGGCTGCATGAACACACACACCGCCGGAACACCAGAGTCTGGTGGATGAGGCGGCGCGCAACGGAGACCTGGCGATGGTGCAATGGCTGCACAGCGTCGATGAGGAGACCAGCGTCAACGCCGTGGCCAACGCGGCGGAGGAAGGTCACGGAGACCGTGCAGTGGCTGACGCAGCACTGCTTCCGCGGCGAGTGTCCGTCGATCCGCATGGACCAGGCGGCTGCCAACGGACACCTGCATGTGCTCCGGTGGCTGCACGACCACGACTCGCGCTGCACCACCAACGCCATGAACCTGGCGGCCGCCAACGGTCATTTGGAAGTGGTGCAGTGGCTTAATGAGAGCCGCTCCGAGGGCTGTGAACGAGCAGCCATGGACCAGGCTGCAGTGAATGGGCACCTCGACGTCGTGCAGTTCCTCCACGCCCACCGCAGCGAAGGATGCACGACGATTGCCATGAACGGGGCTGCGCGCAGAGGCTTCTTCGACGTGGTGCGCTGGTTGCATGCCAACCGCAGTGAGGGCTGCACTATCAAAGCCATGGACAACTCGGCGGGAACGGTCACCTCGAGATCGTGCAGTGGCTTCATCAGCACCGACCCGAGGGCTGCACCAGCGCTGCAATGGACAACGCCGCTGCCGGTGGATATCTCGACGTCGTCAAGTGGCTCCACGAGAATCGCGCCGAGGGCTGCACGAATGCTGCGATGGATGACGCTGCGTTGAATGGGCATCTGCATGTTGTGCAGTGGCTCAACGAGAACAGGGAGGAGGGCTGCACCACCGTCGCCATGGACAATGCCGCCGCTCAAGGACATTTGCACGTGGTCGAGTGGCTCCACAACAACCGGCAGGGATGCACGACCGACGCCATGGACCGCGCGGCTCGGCAGGGCCAGTTCGACATGATCAAGTGGCTGCACTTGCATCGCACCGAAGGCTGCACGTTGTTTGGACTGAACAACGCCGTCGGCGCAGGGCGCCTCGACATCTTGCAGTGGCTGCACGCGCAGTACGGCTTGGGCTGCAACAGCCGCGCCATGGAGGCGGCAGCGCTCGGCGGCAACTTCGACATCATCGACTTTTTGCACCGCGAGGGTCTGGCCACGTGCAACGCGGACGTATCGATCAAGGCCGTGGCGGCGGGCCACTTGGAGATCCTGGAGTGGCTCTTCCTTCACTACCCAGAGCCCATCCAGCCAGCGCGCTTGCTGCGTATCGCCAAGCGCCACAACCCGTACTGCGTCGACTGGTTGCAGCGCACGGGCAAGGCCGTCGATTACGACATGTGGTAGATATCTGCGGTGAAGCGCTGGTTGCTGTCTGCGTAATTATGAACCTGTACATCTACATCTTAACGAGTTGTCGCTACTGCTATGCTTTGCTTGCGTTGAAGTTCACAAGCGAAATCCTTCCTCGCACATCGGTTACCACTCAACATGTATTGCGCTACTAGTATAGGCTTCGTCGTTTTCAAAAGTCAACTCGGGTTTCATCGTTGCTTGTTGTTGTTGCTGTTGCTGGTTACGATGTCATTAACTTAAGCGGCAACTCATAGAAGTAAATGAACTTACACGAGTTGTCAATACCGAAATTTCCTATTTTTCTTCTGAAAACCAACTGGCGCCAAACCGATTGAAAGGACGCTCCGAGGCGTCCGCCCGCGCGTTGTCCAGCGCTTGCCACCACCCCCGCCGCTCACCGCCGCTATGCAGCTTGCGTGCCTCGCGTGTGAGCACCTCGTGCTTGCGCCGCTGATCCCCGAGGCGCCCGCCGCTTCCCTACAGAGCGCGCGCCATGAGACTCCTCCAACGCCACCCGATGATTCGAAAAAAGCGTTTTGTGAGCAGAAAAGTGATTTTGAATCGTCCAAGAGCGAACTTCTGGACCAAGCAAAGCGATGCAGTGTCTGCAGCGGGCTGTACCATGCGTCCTGCTTGAAGGAACAGGGATATAAGGGATCAGAGCCGTTTGTCTGTGGGCAATGTCACCCAGAAGAAGGTCAGACGGGTAAATTACCTCTGTTAGTGCCCCAACAAGCAGTAAAATATCTGAAAGTGGAAGAGACAGACCAAGAGGAGCCTTCAGAGCAGTGGAAGGTGTTTTCTACCACAATGGAGGTGTGCACGACCTGCAGACAAATGGAAATAAAGAACGGAGAAATGACCGACTGTAGCACGTGCAAGAGCAACAAGATCCACTTAAGGTGTGTACAAAAGAAGCAGAGGAAGATCCGTGGCAAGAAGAGGAAACGCTTCGTGCCAGTTGTGAAGAGCTGCGGGCCATGTCTACTGGCCGAAGAAGGAGACACAGAGGACAAGCATACTGATGGATCCATTGAAACGCGTACGATTGCGTTGTTGACGCAGGATAACAATGACCAAGTACTGTGGTGGAAAGTGTGCAGTGTCTGTAAAGAACGCTTTTGTTTGCAGGAGTTTTGCGATCCTCAGAAATCGGATCTTAGTTTGAAGGATGTTATGGCGAAGGCTCCGTTGGTAGGGGATGAGTCGACGTGGTGTTGCAGCCACTGTGTTGCTATGCAAGCTCCAGCAAAGGAGTTGGTTACGGCTCTGATTTGCGACGGATGTGACGGTGAATTTAATGTGGCTCTGTTTGACCCACCGCTGAAAAATGCCCCAGAGGGCGACTGGTTTTGCGATGCCTGTACTGTGAAGAGAAGTATGACGAAGGAGCTGCCCGCGCTGCAAGTGGTGACAGTGTTGATTTGTGATGGATGTGATGGAGAATTTGATTTGGCTAGTATCGTACCCCTCTAGCGAATATCCCGAAAGGCGATTGGTTCTGCAGCAATTGCGTGGCTGCAGCATCGAAAACTACAGACGGCCAGGCGTCAAACAATATTCTTGGCGCTACTTCTGACCTAGCAGAACCTGGCAAAACTGCCTCAGTCCCGCTCTTTGCCGCTGATGGCTCATTGTTGGTGCCTGTAACGTTGTTGATTTGTGATGCGTGCGAAGGCGAATTCGATATGGCTGGATTAAACCCGCCGCTCAAGGAGGTGCCCGCCGATGATTGGTTCTGTCCATCCTGTGCGGCTGTACAAAATCCCAAGAAGTCAGGTAGACGACGTCATTTCCGGAACAAGGTTGGTATTCCGAAACGGCACAAGAAACAAGATGCAGGCATTAGTGCAGCTCCTGTGCAAGCACCACTACCCCCGGCGGCCGGCATCCAAAAAGTCATCGTGACCGTTTTGCTTTGTGATAGTTGTGATCGCGAGTTCGATCCACTGGCGCTTAATCCTCCGGTGATGGTAATCCCTGAAGGCGATTGGTTCTGCCCAACATGCACCATTTCAAAATCTTCAGCCACTCCAAAGCAACTGTCTGATGGAATGCAAATATGCGCAGGTTGTGACGTCAAATTTCAGACTAACGGAAGTACTACAAACAGTTTACCTCGATCAAGCGAACCTGGTGTGATGCTGTGCGAGGCTTGCTGCAATATGCAAGTTGGTTACACACGTCGACGGTCAGTACCGTCAGTAAATACTGTCCCAGCGAACAACGTTGCGACCAAATCCACCCCTGTACCCGTAACAGGCTCAAGTCGAAAAAGAAGTCGACTCTTTGGACTGAGTGATACTCCGAAGCAAGTTAAAAAGTCGAAGGTAAACACCACTTCCCAAGATCAAGTTGGTACAGCCTCATCAGTGGCCGATACAACCAGCTCGCAGAGCGTTTCTATCGGTGAGAATGCTTTTCTGATATTCTTGTCTCCAATGTGATCAGTATTGTGGCAGCTGCTGGCCCCGGGGCGAGTTTGACGGACCAAAAAGAGTAGTAACTGGAGCTTCTTGAATCCGACTGTCGTGGTTGGAGACCCAGGTGATGTTCTGACGTTGGATGATGACGATGTTATCTATATTATTTGTGATATTTGCTTTTGCGAGTTCAAGATGGCGGACGTAATTGGCAAGAGCGACGTGAAAGATATTCCTGCTCGCCCCTGGTATTGCAATCCGTGTCTGAGGGCCCTCAAGCGGAACCGAAAAAGAAGGAAGCGATTTTCTCAACAAATGGTTGCCGAGATGCAAACCTATGGCCGTCTTTACGCCCCACCGCTGCGAAAGTGCTAGACTTGGATGCTGCTGCCAGTCTGGGAAGGCCGCCATCGTCGTACGATGGCCAACGTAAGCTGTACGAACTTGTTGGCAAAAGCGTGGGGATTTTTTTGCAATGGGATAAGCAGTGGGTAATGGGGCGTGTGGTAAACTTCCAGGCAAATCACCCAGCGATGCTCCATACGGTGTGTTTCGATGATGGCGTAGTGGCATCTTTGCCTCTCTATGCTTTTCCTCTAGCCATAGGAACGCGGACAATGCTTTATGTGAAGGTGCCGGCATTCCAGAATCGGTGGTGGCCTGCACAGGTGCTACGGCTTAACTCTCTAGCGCGAAAGATGGTGTTACCCTCGCACGAGGAAGAACTATCTGCGTACACCAACTTCCGTTTAGTCCGCATATTCGCAAACAACGATGGACATGTGGAGACAACGCAATATGTGTCCTGCTGGGTACCGAAATACTTGTGTCGGAGCATGAAGCACTTTGTTCCTCCGGAATCAATTTCTACAGAGACGATGGAGACCTCGGCCGATGTGGTTGCGAACTCGGTGATCCGAGCGAATGCCGAGTTAGAAGCTGAAGTGGATTGCTTAGATCGCGTGTTCCAGCGCTTGATTGCTCGTTTCCGGAAATCGACACTATTGACTTTAACGGATGGATCTGTGGACTCAAAGGAGGAACACGATGCTGATGCTCGTAAGCAGAGTGCGCAAGTCGCTAAATCCTTAATCGGCAAGACTATAACCGTAACTGCAGTGGACTCAGGCGAGAAGGATTTGTCTCCAGGAATTTTAGAGTAAAGAGCATTGACGAAAACTCAAGACGACATGTTATCCAGTCCTGCGAGAATGACACAGGTGGCGAGAAGATTGTCGATCTGCTTCGAGGTGAAGACGGCATTGTATATCACCTAATCAACTCCATTGAGTTCAGCGAGCTGGCGATCATGCTTGAGCTTTGGAAATTAGGTGCGAACGGTAATATGGCCGGAGAGTTCCCCTCAAAGGAATTACTTGACAAAGTTGCTGGAGAAGCTGGTCCTGCGAATCACAAATCAGCTCCGCCAAGGCCTGCTAGCAAGGAAATTGCTGTGAAAGTCGATGAGGGCGAGCTAACGGACCGAAGCTGCAGCTGTTGCAAGCTTGGACCAGACGACTTTGATAAGTGTACTGTCGAAGGTACTGGAATGGCTGGCAATGGCACTTTGGATGAAGAAATGGTAGTGTGTTCGAAGTGTGATCGGCGATTTCATGATACTTGCTGTGATCCGCCACATGCCCCAATCTCACTCGTGAACCCAGAAGATGGCGAGGTTTTAGTATCCGATTTCAAGATCCCGTTCGTTTGCGGTGATTGTACGTCATGCGCAGGCTGTCGTTGCCAACGCCAGAAAATCCTGTCATCAGCTGAGAGCGATCAACCCCAAAAAACCACCGGTAGTAGCACTGATGTAAAGATGGGCAGCAGCCCCAACCAGTTGTGGTCACACTGGCGTCTTCCACTACAAGCGGCTGCACTTTGCGTGCAATGCATTCCATACTACAAAGCAAATCGCTTCTGCGCTGTTTGCAACTTGGTTCTGGACGACGATGAGCTCGCCACAAGGATTGATCTCCTTACATGCTCCACATGCCAACATTGGGTTCATGCAGAGTGCGAACCGGACCCTCACCCGGCTTTTCACTCCTTCAACAATAACACCGACTTTGTGTTGGATGTAACTGTTGATGTACCGGGCAATCAATCGAGCTTACCAAAGCCTGGGGGTTGTGCAACTCCAGCGATTCGTGAGCCAGTCGTAAGTGTGAGGACCCCTGTTGGTAGTCGCAGTCCATCCGAAGAACGCGATCTCGTACGTAACGGAAATACTGCCGTGTCTTCCATGAAGGTGGTGACTGAAGACGACTTCACGCATTCCCTGCAGTTCTCGTCCACATACGACCCGAAGGTTTTGCACAATTACGAATGTTTAACTTGCCGCAAAGTCCGGATGCTCCACGTGCTGCACCGTTTAGGACGGGAAGACAAGCTCGATCTGTTTAAAGAGCCCGTAACTGAGGCTATCGCGCCAACGTACTTTGACATTATCAAGTCGCCGATGGATTTGAGCACTATGCGAGCCAAAGTTTTGTCCGGCAACTACACTCGTGTCAATTTTCGGGCATTTCGCGATGACTTTGAGCTCATGTGCTTGAATGCGGTCACGTTCAACTCGAAAGAGCGTGATTTCTTGATCTGGCGAGAGCTTGGAGGTTCTATGGCCAAGGGCAGCGAATATTTCGGCAAACGGCGCCCAAGGCCCGCATGAAGCATCGTGGAGGACGCTACCATGACGCTCTTTTGACTGCAGCCAAGCGGCAACTGCCTAACAACTCGACACTTGTTGGTGGTACTAAGAAACAAGGTAACGGCGAAATTCTCGGTGAGGATGGTGAGGATGGCGACGATGATCGTGTGGATGAGGACGAAGACGGCGATACAGGGTCTGATGTCGGATCTGAGGCGAATACTGCCCCGCGAAACGACACGTCTAGTACTTCACTCTCTGCGGGACAACCTACTTCCTTACCATCTGCAGCAGTATCAGCCGAAAGCAGTACCAATAGGAATGCGCCAGATTCTATAAGTCATCGGGGTGAAGTGTCGATTGCTAAATCGGCGAATGGTGTGCCGAAGGCGCCGGGAATTATAACCACTGACGATCGTCGCATCATTTCAGGCGAGG
>JAAVTG010000758.1:0-22823 GCA_011947345.1 Phytophthora quininea
GTCCAGTGATGATGAAAGTGGTTCATCCATGGAGAGATTTCCGTGTCGCTGGGTGTTTTGGGAGGCTTTCAAGAGCGCCTTTGCTGATTTTCAAGCTCGCACGTTCCAGCTATTCTCAACTCGGACGAGTACTTCCGTGGCAAGTCGCAACGACCAGATTCGGCGTTATGCGTGAAAGAAACAAGCGAAGGTAAAGCGCAAGAAGACGGTAGTGCGATGACGCGGAGCTGGACCTGATACCCGTGGAAATGATAACCTATTGCAAGACGCTGACGTGTACGCACGGGCAGACATATAAAGCTCGAGGTGCAGGCCACAGGAAGCACAAGAAGATTCGTTCGACGGCATGCTCTGCTCGGGTGAACGTCCGAGTGGCCAAGCTCAAGCAATCAAGCTGGTTAGTGGCCGTCAATGCTAGTGGCTATCACAATCACCATGTTACCAAGCACCAGTGGTGCAACTACGCTGAGAACCGCACCATCACAGATCCTGTTTTGGAAAACGACGTCGCCAGGCTCCGGAAAGCCGGTGCTCCTGTTCAAGGGATTTTTCAGTACTTTCGGAGTCAAACAAGTAAGTTTGATGCTGGTCTGGTATATAATCTGTGTTTATTGTGTGCTGATTATCATTTTTGTCGACGTTTAACAGATAAGCAGACAACGCTCAAAGATGTCCACAACATGGTGCAGAGGCTGTAAAAGAAGGAGCACAACGGTTTCACGGATGCGCAGCGTGCACGGAAGGTTTTGGACGAGTTTTGCGAACAGTCTGCTGGAAACGCGCTGAGATCGACGTGGATAGCGAGACCAAGATTGCCAACGTGGTGGTTTTTCAAAGCGCGATGATGAAGGGACTATTCCAGGCGTTCCCAGAAGTGATCCTCGTCGACTCCACGCACAACACCAATACCAATCGCTACAAGCTCTTTAGTTTTGCGGTGCATAACGTCTTTGGCGAGGTATCGTAGCTTTGCTTGCTCTATGAGTAATATTTCAGTCTAATTGTTACGTGTTTGTTAAGGTTAATATGTGCATCACGCGCTACTGCAAAAGGAGGAGAAGGACAACTTGCGCAAAGTGACGAAAAACTTCATCGCTAACAACCCGGCGTGCAAGAACATCAAAGTAATTGTGACAGTTAAGGCAATGCACGAGAAGGATTTTTACGCGAGGCTTTCCCCGTGCGCGGCAGCTACTCTTCCAGTGGCACGTGACTACTTGGCTGAAAAAGCAAGTGGATAAGCTAGCTCCAAGAGACGTGAAGAACGACATCAAAGGTATAATGAGTGCCTTGGTGTACGCGCGACCCACAAGATTACCAAGACGCAAAAGACGCCTTGCTGGTCAAGCTGGGCAACGATCCAAACCATGTCCTGTATAAGTTCGTTATCGACAATTAGGACTGTAGTCAAGATGAATGGGTGTCTTACCGCCGAGGAAATGTTCCTTACCTAAACAACAACACGAACAACAGACCGGAAACCAAGTGGGGAAACTTAAGCTGGTGGTGGAGCCTACTTTTAGTGTCGACAAGTTGGTGACCACGCTGACCACGCTGCAAAATTACGCTGAGGAGCGTTACATCGCCGAGTTCCACTGGGTTGGTAGTCGTCGTGAGTCAAGTGACGATCCTGAGCTCGGGTCTTTAGCCATTCAGCTGAGTGGGTACGCGTTCGACATGGTGGCAGAACAGCATAAATTTGCTGTAGGCCCCGAGCAGAAAACGACGTCGACAGCTCCGTGCCCGACAAGGCGGTGCTGACGACTGCTATCACCGGCGTCAAGAATACCATTAATACGAAGGTAATTTGGTTCGTATCCGGTTTATTTTTGTGTGTGTCCGGTGTCGTAACTAACGTTTTCGTTGCGTGTTATTCTTTAGACAAGTCAATGCGATTATGTATTCATGCCGACATGCCTTCTGCCTTGTCGTCATGTCATGTGTTTCCGCTTCAAGCACAACTACGAGACTGTCATTCCACCTATGCGAACATTTTCGGGTCGCTGGATCACTCACAACCGTGTGAACGACATCAGTGAAGGTAACGTGGGCCAAGGTGTCATTCAAGTCTTTAGTCGTAGCGAAACAAGTCTCACTGCGCTAGCCTTCCGGGACAAATATATTGGTGCCAAGGCAATCGCATGGCTCTTCAGCAGACACCTACTTTTCGCGTGGGTATGAAGTGGATGGAAGCGTTTTGTGAAGCATTGCAGAGCGGCAAACTGCCAGACTTCGTGGTCCAAGAGGCAAATCTCGGTGCAGCATTTTCAATTGGAAGTGGTCGTGCTGCTCAACCTACGTTTAGCACGCCTGGTTCATTCCGAAGTGCCACGTCGTCCCATGCTCGTCTACAAGAAAAAAAAGAAGACGCTGGTGCTTGTGAGCGAGGCGGGCGCCACCCCAGCAGAGAATTCGAGTGCCACGCTGATAGTTGACCGCGACAATAATTCAAAACCTGAACGGTCTATCACAGCATTGACACCGGACGTCGCCATATCAACACCGAATACACCGCAGCTGGGAACACAAGATGCTCTTTTCACTTTCGCATCTCCTCCACGGACACCAGGTCTCTCTCGCCGTGACAAGCGCCGTCTGGGAGGAGCAAAAGCGCTCAAAGATGCTCGAGAGGTTGCGATGCGGATTTTCGAAGGAAAGAAGACTCGTCAGGCTAAGTCCAACGATGTGGCTGTACTTCTGGACGGGCCGTACAGCATGAGCTCAGCCAAAGCTATGCTTGACGCTTTTGACATGACTGACTGCGAAGTCAAAGACTCTGCTACCATTCGTCGCTAAAACGTAGGGCAAGACGTTCCTGTTGTCGAAGCAATCCCCAGCTGGACAAGATACGACAAGCCATTGACGCGATCAAGGCAACTAGCAACGACGATCTTCTTGCCTACTGGCCTGACCACGGGTGCGCCACACTTGACCAACTTGAGGCGATGGCTAACATCATTGAAGCTCGCAATAACTTCCGCTTGGTGATATTTACAATGGATTGGATCGACACCGTGGAGTGGCACATTTTTAACATCCGAGCTCCATTCGGCGACACGCGCAACGTTGTGAAGGTATGATATATTCTACAACATAATATCCACCGGAAGTCTACCAAACTAACACAACATTGTTATGACATGTCTACAGAAAACCCATAAGGAGTCTGTGAAAAGCCTGAACCTGAAAAACACGAGCGTTGGTGGGGAGTTGATAGCTGGGAACAAACTGCTTCGCTTTCGAGGCGATATTTGGCTGAACACAACGTGCATTTGTGGCGATGTGAATTGTGTTTTTCTATGGATCGCGCTGTGGAGAGTTTACATATGGAGTTTACTATGGAGCTAGTGTTGGATGTCATGTTCAAGAGATGAAGAAGTGTGCGATAAAACGTGTCGCTTGGGAGAAGGCGGGGATGTGCTGTCCTACCGAGGATGGGCCCTCAAGACCAGGAAGTGCGCCCAAGAAAATATATTCTTGAAAGGCACAAGAAATGGCGTGTCCTAGGAATGCACGCTGAAGGAATCTCCGCACTTGGAATGTACGCCCAAAAGCGCATTGCCTTGAGCGCGAGTGCACGTTACATCCTGGTCACCCTCGCCCTTAAACGGGTCGCCAAGAACCAAGGTATAAACTGCCACAGCGAATGGTATTCCTGTGTGCAACCCGTCTCGCCTTGGCTAACCTCAAGATGTGTGAGGCAAGGACCTGTAAATCCCAAGCTTCCCAAGTGACCCTAGAAGCACAGCTGCCGCCCAAGCCCCAGGAAGTTCTTGGGTGAACATTCCAAGGGTATATTTCTTGGGCGGCCATTTCTTCGATGGAGATTCTCTTGGATGGAGATTTCTTCGATGGAGATTTTCTCTTGGACGTGGATTCTGGCATTTAGCGAGAATTCGCATTCACCATGAAACCAGTGGTTTGTACCCAGAATGTTTACGCCACAGATGATTTGAAAAACGACGAACCCATGATAAGTGGCCGTCATCAAGTCAAGCATACTAAGATCAAGACTAATTCGTATCCTAATGACTGCGGCCAAGATCTGCGGAAGAGCTGCAGATCTACTAGCTATAAGAGATATCAATCAGAGAGTTCTTTTTGCCCTGTACTGCACAAGCACCAGTTGGTGCTCTTTGCGTGTTAGTGCTAAAGTGACCTGCTGCTCCCCGCCCGTTTGTTAAGTCCAATTGGGAGGAGTCTACGCCCCGACCATTTTGTTTACTAGTTGGGCGTCTGTCTTGCAGGCCAACCCATTTCATATTAAAACTACGCTCAAGCGGCTGGATAGCAGTCGCCGCTTGAGTTTGCTTTGGGACTGCGTCTTACAACGTTCTGAATTGGGATTTGTATAGACTGATCTGTGTGTTCCTTCGATTAAAGGTGGTGCGCGTTTGCTGAACCAAGTCCAAGACTTTCCAGGTTTCTTGGACGTTGGATTGAACCTGGTGTGAGACCCCCGACCAAGGGTCTGTAAGAATAAGTGTCGGCTGTATATTTGCATAAGGGTCTCTCTGTATATTGATTATCTGTGATTGCTGGTTCTTCTTGAACTTGCAGTCCAAGAACCCGTCTCTTCAACTGCCGCCCAAGAAAAGTGGGCTGCAGGGGAAAATTGTGGGCAAACTAATTCATCTAACACTCTTTTGTGTCTTTGACTGTGAAAGGCCATTCGATAGATTAAACGCAGAATCCAAGGGTCGAACCTATAGGGATTCACGAGGTGCACACGCCAATCCTTCAACGGCAGCTCCAAGAACCGCCGCTGAAGGAGTTCACAACTGATCTCGGTTCACCAAGATCCTGGCCACGTTGCCACAGCTCGCGCTGTGCAACAATCACTGGACGGAAAAGATCACCAGAGTTCCGCCACATTGTAGCTGGAGTGATGTTCCTGAAGGAAAAATATCCACACGTCGGTGTGGTAAGCCCAAATTTCCACGAGATGACATCTCTCGAGCAGAAACGGCGTGTTGCTGGTGGCTTCGGAGCTGGTGATGCTGCCAACAAGCGTCTCGTTGGTGTTGTGAACACCGGTCATCATTGGTGCGCATTTTTGGTGGACAAGGAGTCCCAAGTTTGCTACCTGTTTGACCCGTATCAACTATCATCAAACTACAGTGAAGTGAAGAAGAGTGTGCGCTACACCATTGAGCCTATGCTGCAAATGCAGGATGAACTGGTTTACGAAGAGATCGATTGGTTCACGCAGACAGTGTTTCCTGTAGAGTGTGGTGCCTGGTTATTCTGGAGCTCAAGCTCTCAAACGCAGCGTAGGGTGATTGTCTCTCCAGTGTCGTTCCCTGCTTGCGGATGCGTTTACTGTTTAAGTGCATTGATCTCACGACTGATTTCCCTGTCATGCAAAAGGAGGATTGAGATAGCGAAGGTTTAGCGTTTGTTTTTGTTTGGTAATACGTGTGAATAGCATCTCTGCATCTCTAACGTTGTACCATTACTCTTCCAACCTCGGAAAACCGACGTCGGAGACTCATGTCTCCTTTATTCTTCGTAACTTAGAAAAGCGAGGTTGGAAACGTGATGGTAAGGTAGTTTTGTGTTGCCACCGAATTGATACCGGACGAACACAAAAGCGGCAGCAACACTGAAATCGACAAGTCCTCAATTTCACAAATATCAAAATCTCCATTGACGCTCGTGCTGCAGCCTTGTCATTTACTTTAGCTTCCCCATCTCATGCAAAATGACCAAAACCACCTGCTTGAAGCGGGGACGTAGCAAATGCAGTTTTAGCAAAAACAAATACTGTGAGTTCCCAAACACAAGACCGGTCTTACGTGTATACGCCGAATAGTGGTCCTTACATTATCCGGTAGACGCAGGTTCGTCCTCTTCTGCCGGCAGAGGTGTTTGTGTAATAAGACTTCTTTCCTGAAACAACATGAAACAACATTTTTATTAGCCAATAAAAACGCACCCTACAAAACACTTTATTAGCCAATAAATGGCTTTGTAGAAAAACTCATTCAGTCGTAGAAATTGGTCTGAATATGGCTGGGGCGACAGCGCCTTGCCCCAAGTGCAACAAGGTGCTGTCCAAGTCAAACATGGCGAAGCACAAGCAGCGTTGCGGGAAGAAGAAGCCCCCAAGACGCGTAAGGCAATCAACCGCGACGCCTACGCTCGCAACAAGGACGCCATCCTCGCCAAGCGACGCGAACAGCGTGTGTATGAGCGCTATCGGCGTCTCGAAGGTAAGGCAAATTGTCACTAAAGTGAGGTTTCTGTATTTTATTTATTATGCGTGTTATGAACTTGTAGTTGCGAGAGAAAATCTGGCAGAGCTCAAGAATAAGCCGCTTGAGGTGACCCCGACAAAGGAAAGGGCGTGGTTGCCTGAAGATGAAAGCAGCCCGTTGTACGGCGTTAGTCAAGACCCTAACCTGTATGCCTACTTTTTGGCGACTGTCCGCGACAAATGCAAGGCTAAGCATGGAAGGGGGCCTATGATGGTTGAGTTTCGAAAGTTCTACAAAGAGGCGATGTTGGTTCTTCACCCAGACAAGGTCTGTTCTCTCAAGAACAAGTTTGGGGAACGTCTGAACGACATTCAAGGCTACGCTCTGATTACTGCGAAGGCTTTCGGCGAGATCAAGAACGACCTCGAGGCAGACGTGGACGAAATCCCGGACGATGAAGCTGCAGCGATGTCTGATATCAACCTTCAGCGCGCGGGCAGAACTTCAGCAGCGCAGATACCAGCACGATCGAGCTAAAATGAAAGCCCAAAGGATGCAGGCCGGTCTCAGCATCAAGCGCAAAGCTGTGGAGAAGTATCTCGCCTCGCGTACACTTCATCAGGAAAACTACCAGAAGCGAAAGGAAGAAGCCCAAGAGCAACGCGCCAAGGAAATCGAGAAGCTGGAGAAGATTATCGACGTCTTCGAGAACAATGGGCCTTGTTCAACGTTTGAAGAGTTCAAGGAGACTGAGAAAGAGCGATTCAAGGCCGCCTCGCAAAAGGGTAAGCAGTAGGCATACAAAAAAACTAATTTGTGATGAGATCTACGAGTTTTTCATCATCGTCGTCCGCACGTTCATACCAAAAGGACGTGTTCATACCAAAAGGACGTGTTCATACCAAACCGGACGAGTTCATACCAAACCGGACGATAGCGTTCATACCAGTATGGACGTGTTCATACCAAATGTTATGATTTGTCGATACGTGTCAATACTTGTACGAACTTGGTGCTATGTAAAGATACGAATCGTTCTACAATTGCGCCGAATAGTCGGGGAGGTGCTTGGCTGGGCGAGTAGCATTGCTGCGGTCTTTACGATCTTTTCTAATGAAAGAAGCGAGCATGGCAATGGACAAAGTGGCTGCGGTCGCAGAAGCTTGGGCACCGGCGTAGTGACTCATATAGTAGTCACGATAAACAGGTATCACACGCGCTTTCCAGTGCGACTTGTCTGTTTCTCCCATGGTTGTCGCAAACAGCGCGACATCTTCTCAATAAGCTTAGCAACACTGTACCAGCTACGAGAGATTCCTGCGTTGACGCGCTCCGACTTTGTCCATTGCGATAGAGGTTTGAACAAATGTAGAGACGTGTCGGGAAGCCACCACATCAAGCTCATTTGAACCCAGTCTTGAACAACTGGAATCTCAGGAGACCGATCATGCTGAATTGACTCTGACGGGGGTGTTTGTAGCGGAGCTGGGTCTACGGGAGGGGCATTGTCTTGTGTTGTTACACAACTACGGCTTGCAATAAGCTCCTGCATCTGTTCCTTCATTTGGACCATTAGGCTTTCGAGATGACGCAGTCGCTTCACGACAGGACCTTCCTCGATATTTCTGCTTGCCTCGTATGGAGCACTGGGACATCCATGCAAATACGCCTTATCTGGAGCCAAACAGTCGGCGAGCTCACTTTCCTCGGATTGTATGGTAATGTCTAGAAGATATCGGACCAAGGTCTCTGTGGATTCCGATACGCTCCAACCGGCCCACCATTTGATCATTCTCAGGGACCAGCGTCGTGCAGGTTTTGCGTACATGAAGCGGTACTGGGCACCAGCGCGGCGAAAGGTATGAGAAGTAAACCAGCAGTTCGACCAGTGTTTCGCCACGTATCCGGGAGTCTTGTCGCCATAAGCCACCAATCCCCTCACGATGCAATTGAGGAGAGTTATGAACGTTTGTTCAGACATACTTCTCCCCCAACCGACGGCCGTGTTCTCGCAACCTGTGCCCTGCTCTTTAGCCTTGAGTTTCTTCTTGCTTATCCCTGTCAGCGCAGGAAACACGAAGTCGTCATCACTCCATTCGTGACCCTTGGTGTTTGTGGCGTACTCAATCCAATTGCACAAGTGGAGGTACGCATCGATAGCTGCCTCATCTTTAGAGAGATGGTGCATGTTGTAGGCTCTCCCCTCGGCCACGGCAGTCTTGCGATTGTATAGCGCATATGTGCCGAATTCGATGGTTTCTGTCGGATTGATCATACTGGGGCGAATTTGACGAATTGACACATCCTTCCATTTCAAAGTGAGAACTTCGTTGATGCGACACATCCCATAGAAGGCAAAGGAGGAAACCGCTTTGAACCATACCCGACTTGCTTCGCTGAATCCACACCTTCCCGCCGGAGAATCAAGAAACGTGTGCAGAACAGTGATCATTTCTAGTGAAATCGGCACCGCTTTAGCTGGAACATATTCTGTCGCCTTTCGCTTTTTCAGTCCGCGCATGAACTGCCGTACGAAAGGGGCACGGGCAGGGTTTCCATAGCCTTGAAGTTTGCCGGCGTCGTTTTCTCGGACTGCCCACGTGTTCACGTCTGTGCCGTCGCTATTTTCGTGGGAAGAGAAGAAGCTGGCCACAGCCGACCTAGCCTTCTCCGCTGTTTGAAGCGAGACGGAACTGGATGCTGAAACACTCTGCAAATACGCCACTAGGACGACAGGAAGCTCGTGATGACGCTCTTTACGCGGGTCCGGATAACCATTTTCAACGCAGAACTCTGCAAACTTCTTGAAACTTGCCTCGTAAACTGTCTGTGTGGTCTTCTTGATCACTTGGTTCGCCGTTTGCTGGCCTTCTTTCGCTAGCTCCTGAACACCCATCTGATTCCAGCGCAGGAAATTCTGGAATGGCCGCGTGGCAGCTTCGGATATGTGATCATCCCTTTTGGTATGAACTCATCCTGTTTGGTATGAACTCGTCATTTCTTGTATGACCACGTACTTTCTGGTATGACTGCACTCGAATACTTTCAAATTTTCTGTGTAGATGAACTTTCAAAAAAAAGTCAAAAATGAAAACTCTTTTAGGTGCTAAACTGTAATTGGTCAAATAACAGCAGAATGTTGTTTGAGAAAGAAGAAGTAGCTTCAGCGGAACCTCCATACAAATTCCAAACAAGTAGTTGTTGATTCCTCGTACCAAAACAACGCTAAAAGGGCGCCATTAGGGTTAGGGTAGGTTTAGGTCATTTTCAATACAACTCGCAAGATGTCTGAAAAAGAGTCTTCTATTCGGATGTTGTTTCAGGAAGAGTAAGCTCTACTTCTTGATTCCAGGAATAAACGTAAAACTGTCTGCCCACGCAATTCATGGAGAAAAACTGGAAAGTCAAAATAAATACATGGAGGAACACTGGACGCGAAAGAAAAAAACGGTTTTCATACATGGACGATAACTGGCCTGATACATGGAACCAACATGGATCGGAAACCTGGACGGTAGCAGCGCCGAATCTAGATGGGCGAAAAGTTATTCAGTGGTGGCCTGTGTGCAGGCTGCACAGTGCAGCTAAAGGAAGCTGTAGTGCGAATATCAAACTTATGCGATGGAGTTGGCAGCGAGCAATGACCATAATGTCGATCCTATTCAAACCCCGGCTTGGAGGCCATCTCAAAATGTTCAATGGTTTTCTAGCAACTGGCTATGTGTCGTGAAGATGTGAGCGAGCGAAAAGCCTGGGGTGCTGAAGGACGGACGCGGGTGGCATGCCTCGACACCGCCGGAACGACGGCGCCAAAGACATGTCGTCTACGGTTGGATGTCGAGCCTCGAGGCGGGCTGTGCTATCGTTCCGAATAGCTCGAGGGCAACGGCACCATAGTCGACGTTGCAGCGGTGCAGCGGACCATCTTCCAGAGCTGCATCTTGAACAGCTGCTTGAACCGCCATCTCGACTCGATATCTTCCAGCAAGATCAGTCCATGGCGCTCGAGTTCTCGCCAGCAACCTCGTCGACTGCCACCGTGCAGTATTTCGCTTGCGTCAGCTACTTTCTGTCGCCAAGTTCAACCGCTTCTTCGGAGTGCTTCCTCCTGCTCGCCGGGGCCACGCGTCGAAACGCAAATGGCGGGCAATCTTGGACAGTCGCCGTTCTTCAATCAAGTAGGGCCGGTCTCTTTGACGTCGGTGTCGAAGAGCATAGCCTCGATATGGCGATCCAACTGCTTCGCTTGCTCACTTTTTCACTCGGCTGTGCACCGTTTGGTGCTTGGTGAGCAGCTCAAAAGTACGTCACGCTTCGTTTCACTTCCCAAGCAACGCCCGAGCACGCAGGTCGGCAGCAGCAAACAGCACGAGCAACTCGCCCCGCATGGCCCGACACATTGAAGAGACCCCGATCCTGACGGCCGTGACGGTCGTCTGCAGACACTTTCCCCGCGTCGAGGCGCTGGACCACGTGACGCGCAAACTGGACGAGCTGCTGGACGCGACGCAACGCTGGACCATGCCCGAGGCCTGCGCCGCCGGCTACGGGAACCTGGTGGCGCGGATCGCCGCCAAGGACTCGCAGCGACTGCAGACCATGGACAAGCTGCGACGGCAGGCGCTGTGCACGGAGGCCATGCAGGAGGCTGCCCGCCACGGACACGTGCACGTGCTGCGACAACTGCAGAGACTGTTCCCCGGCGCGCGCGTGACCAAGGCGGTGGAGAGCGCCGCCAGCAACGGACACACTGAGGTGCTGCAGTGGCTGCAGCAGAGCGAGCTGGACGTGCGTTGGGGGCCAGAGATGCTGCTGGCGGTGCGCGGCGGCCACCTCGCCACGGCGCAGTGGCTGCATGAACACACCACACCGCCGGAACACCAGAGTCTGGTGGATGAGGCGGCGCGCAACGGAGACCTGGCGATGGTGCAATGGCTGCACAGCGTCGATGAGGAGACCAGCGTCAACGCCGTGGCCAACGCGGCGGAGGAACGGAGACCGTGCAGTGGCTGACGCAGCACTGCTTCCGCGGCGAGTGTCCGTCGATCCGCATGGACCAGGCGGCTGCCAACGGACACCTGCATGTGCTCCGGTGGCTGCACGACCACGACTCGCGCTGCACCACCAACGCCATGAACCTGGCGGCCGCCAACGGTCATTTGGAAGTGGTGCAGTGGCTTAATGAGAGCCGCTCCGAGGGCTGTGAACGAGCAGCCATGGACCAGGCTGCAGTGAATGGGCACCTCGACGTCGTGCAGTTCCTCCACGCCCACCGCAGCGAAGGATGCACGACGATTGCCATGAACGGGGCTGCGCGCAGAGGCTTCTTCGACGTGGTGCGCTGGTTGCATGCCAACCGCAGTGAGGGCTGCACTATCAAAGCCATGGACAACTCGGCGGGGAACGGTCACCTCGAGATCGTGCAGTGGCTTCATCAGCACCGACCCGAGGGCTGCACCAGCGCTGCAATGGACAACGCCGCTGCCGGTGGATATCTCGACGTCGTCAAGTGGCTCCACGAGAATCGCGCCGAGGGCTGCACGAATGCTGCGATGGATGACGCTGCGTTGAATGGGCATCTGCATGTTGTGCAGTGGCTCAACGAGAACAGGGAGGAGGGCTGCACCACCGTCGCCATGGACAATGCCGCCGCTCAAGGACATTTGCACGTGGTCGAGTGGCTCCACAACAACCGGCAGGGATGCACGACCGACGCCATGGACCGCGCGGCTCGGCAGGGCCAGTTCGACATGATCAAGTGGCTGCACTTGCATCGCACCGAAGGCTGCACGTTGTTTGGACTGAACAACGCCGTCGGCGCAGGGCGCCTCGACATCTTGCAGTGGCTGCACGCGCAGTACGGCTTGGCTGCAACAGCCGCGCCATGGAGGCGGCAGCGCTCGGCGGCAACTTCGACATCATCGACTTTTTGCACCGCGAGGGTCTGGCCACGTGCAACGCGGACGTATCGATCAAGGCCGTGGCGGCGGGCCACTTGGAGATCCTGGAGTGGCTCTTCCTTCACTACCCAGAGCCCATCCAGCCAGCGCGCTTGCTGCGTATCGCCAAGCGCCACAACCCGTACTGCGTCGACTGGTTGCAGCGCACGGGCAAGGCCGTCGATTACGACATGTGGTAGATATCTGCGGTGAAGCGCTGGTTGCTGTCTGCGTAATTATGAACCTGTACATCTACATCTTAACGAGTTGTCGCTACTGCTATGCTTTGCTTGCGTTGAAGTTCACAAGCGAAATCCTTCCTCGCACATCGGTTACCACTCAACATGTATTGCGCTACTAGTATAGGCTTCGTCGTTTTCAAAAGTCAACTCGGGTTTCATCGTTGCTTGTTGTTGTTGCTGTTGCTGGTTACGATGTCATTAACTTAAGCGGCAACTCATAGAAGTAAATGAACTTACACGAGTTGTCAATACCGAAATTTCCTATTTTTTCTTCTGAAAACCAACTGGCGCCAAACCGATTGAAAGGAACGCTCCGAGGCGTCCGCCCGCGCGTTGTCCAGCGCTTGCCACCACCCCCGCCGCTCACCGCCGCTATGCAGCTTGCGTGCCTCGCGTGTGAGCACCTCGTGCTGCGCCGCTGATCCCCGAGGCGCCCGCCGCTTCCCTACAGAGCGCGCGCCATGAGACTCCTCCAACGCCACCCGATGATTCGAAAAAGCGTTTTGTGAGCAGAAAAGTGATTTTGAATCGTCCAAGAGCGAACTTCTGGACCAAGCAAAGCGATGCAGTGTCTGCAGCGGGCTGTACCATGCGTCCTGCTTGAAGGAACAGGGATATAAGGGATCAGAGCCGTTTGTCTGTGGGCAATGTCACCCAGAAGAAGGTCAGACGGGTAAATTACCTCTGTTAGTGCCCCAACAAGCAGTAAAATATCTGAAAGTGGAAGAGACAGACCAAGAGGAGCCTTCAGAGCAGTGGAAGGTGTTTTCTACCACAATGGAGGTGTGCACGACCTGCAGACAAATGGAAATAAAGAACGGAGAAATGACTGACTGTAGCACGTGCAAGAGCAACAAGATCCACTTAAGGTGTGTACAAAAGAAGCAGAGGAAGATCCGTGGCAAGAAGAGGAAACGCTTCGTGCCAGTTGTGAAGAGCTGCGGGCCATGTCTACTGGCCGAAGAAGGAGACACAGAGGACAAGCATACTGATGGATCCATTGAAACGCGTACGATTGCGTTGTTGACGCAGGATAACAATGACCAAGTACTGTGGTGGAAAGTGTGCAGTGTCTGTAAAGAACGCTTTTGTTTGCAGGAGTTTTGCGATCCTCAGAAATCGGATCTTAGTTTGAAGGATGTTATGGCGAAGGCTCCGTTGGTAGGGGATGAGTCGACGTGGTGTTGCAGCCACTGTGTTGCTATGCAAGCTCCAGCAAAGGAGTTGGTTACGGCTCTGATTTGCGACGGATGTGACGGTGAATTTAATGTGGCTCTGTTTGACCCACCGCTGAAAAATGCCCCAGAGGGCGACTGGTTTTGCGATGCCTGTACTGTGAAGAGAAGTATGACGAAGGAGCTGCCCGCGCTGCAAGTGGTGACAGTGTTGATTTGTGATGGATGTGATGGAGAATTTGATTTGGCTAGTATCGTACCCCCTCTAGCGAATATCCCGAAAGGCGATTGGTTCTGCAGCAATTGCGTGGCTGCAGCATCGAAAACTACAGACGGCCAGGCGTCAAACAATATTCTTGGCGCTACTTCTGACCTAGCAGAACCTGGCAAAACTGCCTCAGTCCCGCTCTTTGCCGCTGATGGCTCATTGTTGGTGCCTGTAACGTTGTTGATTTGTGATGCGTGCGAAGGCGAATTCGATATGGCTGGATTAAACCCGCCGCTCAAGGAGGTGCCCGCCGATGATTGGTTCTGTCCATCCTGTGCGGCTGTACAAAATCCCAAGAAGTCAGGTAGACGACGTCATTTCCGGAACAAGGTTGGTATTCCGAAACGGCACAAGAAACAAGATGCAGGCATTAGTGCAGCTCCTGTGCAAGCACCACTACCCCCGGCGGCCGGCATCCAAAAGTCATCGTGACCGTTTTGCTTTGTGATAGTTGTGATCGCGAGTTCGATCCACTGGCGCTTAATCCTCCGGTGATGGTAATCCCTGAAGGCGATTGGTTCTGCCCAACATGCACCATTTCAAAATCTTCAGCCACTCCAAAGCAACTGTCTGATGGAATGCAAATATGCGCAGGTTGTGACGTCAAATTTCAGACTAACGGAAGTACTACAAACAGTTTACCTCGATCAAGCGAACCTGGTGTGATGCTGTGCGAGGCTTGCTGCAATATGCAAGTTGGTTACACACGTCGACGGTCAGTACCGTCAGTAAATACTGTCCCAGCGAACAACGTTGCGACCAAATCCACCCCTGTACCCGTAACAGGCTCAAGTCGAAAAAGAAGTCGACTCTTTGGACTGAGTGATACTCCGAAGCAAGTTAAAAAGTCGAAGGTAAACACCACTTCCCAAGATCAAGTTGGTACAGCCTCATCAGTGGCCGATACAACCAGCTCGCAGAGCGTTTCTATCGGTGAGAATGCTTTTTCTGATATTCTTGTCTCCAATGTGATCAGTATTGTGGCAGCTGCTGGCCGGGGCGAGTTTGACGGACCAAAAAGAGTAGTAACTGGAGCTTCTTGAATCCGACTGTCGTGGTTGGAGACCCAGGTGATGTTCTGACGTTGGATGATGACGATGTTATCTATATTATTTGTGATATTTGCTTTTGCGAGTTCAAGATGGCGGACGTAATTGGCAAGAGCGACGTGAAAGATATTCCTGCTCGCCCCTGGTATTGCAATCCGTGTCTGAGGGCCCTCAAGCGGAACCGAAAAAGAAGGAAGCGATTTTCTCAACAAATGGTTGCCGAGATGCAAACCTATGGCCGTCTTTACGCCCCACCGCTGCGAAAGTGCTAGACTTGGATGCTGCTGCCAGTCTGGGAAGGCCGCCATCGTCGTACGATGGCCAACGTAAGCTGTACGAACTTGTTGGCAAAAGCGTGGGGATTTTTTTGCAATGGGATAAGCAGTGGGTAATGGGGCGTGTGGTAAACTTCCAGGCAAATCACCCAGCGATGCTCCATACGGTGTGTTTCGATGATGGCGTAGTGGCATCTTTGCCTCTCTATGCTTTTCCTCTAGCCATAGGAACGCGGACAATGCTTTATGTGAAGGTGCCGGCATTCCAGAATCGGTGGTGGCCTGCACAGGTGCTACGGCTTAACTCTCTAGCGCGAAAGATGGTGTTACCCTCGCACGAGGAAGAACTATCTGCGTACACCAACTTCCGTTTAGTCCGCATATTCGCAAACAACGATGGACATGTGGAGACAACGCAATATGTGTCCTGCTGGGTACCGAAATACTTGTGTCGGAGCATGAAGCACTTTGTTCCTCCGGAATCAATTTCTACAGAGACGATGGAGACCTCGGCCGATGTGGTTGCGAACTCGGTGATCCGAGCGAATGCCGAGTTAGAAGCTGAAGTGGATTGCTTAGATCGCGTGTTCCAGCGCTTGATTGCTCGTTTCCGGAAATCGACACTATTGACTTTAACGGATGGATCTGTGGACTCAAAGGAGGAACACGATGCTGATGCTCGTAAGCAGAGTGCGCAAGTCGCTAAATCCTTAATCGGCAAGACTATAACCGTAACTGCAGTGGACTCAGGCGAGAAGGATTTGTCTCCAGGAATTTTAGAGTAAAGAGCATTGACGAAAACTCAAGACGACATGTTATCCAGTCCTGCGAGAATGACACAGGTGGCGAGAAGATTGTCGATCTGCTTCGAGGTGAAGACGGCATTGTATATCACCTAATCAACTCCATTGAGTTCAGCGAGCTGGCGATCATGCTTGAGCTTTGGAAATTAGGTGCGAACGGTAATATGGCCGGAGAGTTCCCCTCAAAGGAATTACTTGACAAAGTTGCTGGAGAAGCTGGTCCTGCGAATCACAAATCAGCTCCGCCAAGGCCTGCTAGCAAGGAAATTGCTGTGAAAGTCGATGAGGGCGAGCTAACGGACCGAAGCTGCAGCTGTTGCAAGCTTGGACCAGACGACTTTGATAAGTGTACTGTCGAAGGTACTGGAATGGCTGGCAATGGCACTTTGGATGAAGAAATGGTAGTGTGTTCGAAGTGTGATCGGCGATTTCATGATACTTGCTGTGATCCGCCACATGCCCCAATCTCACTCGTGAACCCAGAAGATGGCGAGGTTTTAGTATCCGATTTCAAGATCCCGTTCGTTTGCGGTGATTGTACGTCATGCGCAGGCTGTCGTTGCCAACGCCAGAAAATCCTGTCATCAGCTGAGAGCGATCAACCCCAAAAACCACCGGTAGTAGCACTGATGTAAAGATGGGCAGCAGCCCCAACCAGTTGTGGTCACACTGGCGTCTTCCACTACAAGCGGCTGCACTTTGCGTGCAATGCATTCCATACTACAAAGCAAATCGCTTCTGCGCTGTTTGCAACTTGGTTCTGGACGACGATGAGCTCGCCACAAGGATTGATCTCCTTACATGCTCCACATGCCAACATTGGGTTCATGCAGAGTGCGAACCGGACCCTCACCCGGCTTTTCACTCCTTCAACAATAACACCGACTTTGTGTTGGATGTAACTGTTGATGTACCGGGCAATCAATCGAGCTTACCAAAGCCTGGGGTTGTGCAACTCCAGCGATTCGTGAGCCAGTCGTAAGCGTGAGGACCCCTGTTGGTAGTCGCAGTCCATCCGAAGAACGCGATCTCGTACGTAACGGAAATACTGCCGTGTCTTCCATGAAGGTGGTGACTGAAGACGACTTCACGCATTCCCTGCAGTTCTCGTCCACATACGACCCGAAGGTTTTGCACAATTACGAATGTTTAACTTGCCGCAAAGTCCGGATGCTCCACGTGCTGCACCGTTTAGGACGGGAAGACAAGCTCGATCTGTTTAAAGAGCCCGTAACTGAGGCTATCGCGCCAACGTACTTTGACATTATCAAGTCGCCGATGGATTTGAGCACTATGCGAGCCAAAGTTTTGTCCGGCAACTACACTCGTGTCAATTTTCGGTCATTTCGCGATGACTTTGAGCTCATGTGCTTGAATGCGGTCACGTTCAACTCGAAAGAGCGCGATTTCTTGATCTGGCGAGAAGCTTGGAGGTTCTATGGCCAAGGGCAGCGAATATTTCGGCAAACGGCGCCCAAGGCCCGCATGAAGCATCGTGGAGGACGCTACCATGACGCACTTTGACTGCAGCCAAGCGGCAACTGCCTAACAACTCGACACTTGTTGGTGGTACTAAGAAACAAGGTAACGGCGAAATTCTCGGTGAGGATGGTGAGGATGGCGACGATGATCGTGTGGATGAGGACGAAGACGGCGATACAGGGTCTGATGTCGGATCTGAGGCGAATACTGCCCCGCGAAACGACACGTCTAGTACTTCACTCTCTGCGGGACAACCTACTTCCTTACCATCTGCAGCAGTATCAGCCGAAAGCAGTACCAATAGGAACGCGCCAGATTCTATAAGTCATCGGGGTGAAGTGTCGATTGCTAAATCGGCGAATGGTGTGCCGAAGGCGCCGGGAATTATAACCACTGACGATCGTCGCATCATTTCAGGCGAGGCGATTGTTCTTCAGGCACAACTCCGTACTGACAAACCCCGCTCTGCAGCTGCTCGAGATCTCGCAGACCCGGACTTCTGCCCATAGTTACTGTTGGTTGGATATGTGCGCGGTATGCGGTAGCGCTGGACTTCCGGACGACTTTATTTTCTGTGTTGATTGTGGCGAGGGTTTCCATTCATTCTGCGTTCCTGGAATGAGTACTGCTCGGTTGGAAGACAACGACCGCCTCCGTGCGTTTTGGCGTTGTCCAAACTGCAAAATGTGAAAAATGCGGTCAACCAGGCGATGTCTGCGGGAACTCAAACAAACCTGGCAGTGTGCCAGCTACTGCTGGCAATGTAGAGGGTATTGAACAAAGGGGGAACGCCCGCTGGAGTACGCGGAGATGCAACACTTTTGGCATGTGCACATTGTGATCGTAGCTACCATGGTTCATGTTTGCTGCCGGCTATCGATCTGACAGCATATGTTAAACGTAAGAAGGGCCCTCCGGTTATCTACTGTGCGAGCTGTGTGTTGCAAAGATTGCACAAGTGGTAGAGGTCAGAATTCGCGTCCAGAAAACGCAGAGAATATCCAGATCAAAGCATTGGAGCGTACGTACAGCTATGTGCAAGACAAGTGCTTGCAATGCCATAATCGGAAGCAGTGCGAGACGAAGGAATTTCTGAATCGGACCAAAGCTTTGACAAATGTATGGAACGATGCTTCACGCAAAGAAATTTGCCCACTTTGTAATCACAAATGGGACGCCGACAATGAGGACCTAATGCAGTGCGATGCCTGCGAGCGATGGGTGCATCCACCATGCGATGAATCGCTGAAGAGAGAGCCTAGACGCTACCAGCATTTGGTGAACGATCCGAATGCAGTGTACGTTTGTGTAGCGTGTCACTCGAGGGAACGCACCCATCTTACGCCCACATTGTCGGGTGGAGAAGGCTGGCGCTGCCAGATATTAATCGCTGATATCCAGCGAAAACGTTCACAAAGCAATTCCGGCTGGAAGGAGGCACAAGCACAAATGGATCAGGTTGAACACTGGAAACGTTTAGCAGAACACACCCTGTTTACCTGTATGTCCTACGTTTAGGCGAAGAATGTCTGCGAAATTTTGCGTATCGTAGCCTTAATTTTCAGGGCGACTGGTCTCGTTTTACGAAGCAGCAGGAGCTAGATGTCAATGGATTGGTTGTACCGGAATGGCTAATGCGCAAGGCCAGTCGCTACATGCGCTTCAAGCGGTACATGCGTGGACCTCGAGCAGCGGCGCGACGGCACGAACGGAAGACGCAGAGCTTTTACTCGAAGCAAGGCGTCGGCTTAAACAAGGACGCGAGCGCTATTTGTCCGATTGTCTCTGAAGCCGCCAGCTGCGCAGCATTGCTAGCCTGCGTGCATTTGCTCTATGGCTGGCGCCCCCTACCCGAAGTGGTACTACACCTGTTGTCAAGTGACGAGGATGCAGCTAGAGAAGCACGAGCTGGGGGACGCCAAAAGCTAGGAGAACCACTGCTGAAACGTTTACGAATGGGAGAAAGCATAGAAACTGAAGCATCAAAGCCGCGCCTGAAACTCGAGCAGGAAATTGCTGCAATTAAGGAGCAGTACGATCGACGTGCAGGCAAGAAACACTTAGTACGGGAACCAGACTCGGACCTCTCGCTGTTTGGTTTTGGTGACGTTACGGGTACGTCACCTTCTGCTACACCAACCTCAGTAAGCAAGGTACCTGCGGAGGGAACTGAAATGCCTTCAGATAAAGCTGCGAAGGCGTCTAAAGCTGCGGCCCCAGCGATTAAAGCTTCAGCAAGTGGCAAGGGTGCTACTGACGACCAGCCTAAAACATCTCCGGTAAGTATTAAAACTTCACGGAAGACCAAAACTCTTGAAGATGATCAGCTCTCACCGAAGCACACATGTGAAGTCGGTTGTCCGCATGACAACAGTACCCCTTTAAAAGGTTGGCCTGCAACAATGGCACAGGCATGCGAGGATGATGACGGCGCGAATGATGGTGAGGCGTCGAAGGCATCCGCAGGATTCGAAGACAATCGATTCTGTGCTTTATGTTTTATGATTGGCGATAACACAGCGTGTGGACGGCTACTGTACGCAGAGTTGGAGACGTGGGTACACGTGAATTGTGCAATTTGGTCGATGGAGGTGTATGAGGATGTTTCGGGTGTGATACACAAGTGCCAGAAGGCGAAGCACCGCAGTCGTCTCGTCCGCTGCGATGCCTGTGGGCTTATGGGAGCAACGATTGGGTGCTCAGTTCTTCGCTGTGCCACGCACTACCACTTCCCCTGTGCTGTGGATGCTGGAGTGGCATTCTTACCTAACGGCGAGACTTGTTGTCCAGTTCCCTCACATTTGGCTGCCATGGCTCGGAAACTGCAGGCTAAAGGCGAAATTCCGAGTTAACTTCTACCGCTTTTGAGACAAAGGAAACAGATAGCGAGGTTGCCAAAGAGCACATGCACATACTGAAGACGTTAAATCATTAGGTGAAAGCGCTGACGAGCTCGGCGATTCTGCAAGTGCAAGCGTGTCATCAGAAGACGATAGCATGGACAGCGCCAAAACACAGGAGACTGCTGCTGTTCAGGCCGACTCAAAGGAACAAAAGCCTGACGTATCCACTGGTAGTTCCTTCTCGACGGATGGCGCAGTTCCAGCGAAAGAAGTGACGGACGCTGACCAACAAGACGGTGCTTTGATAACCGCGCAGCCTGTTCCTGCAATTCAATCGGAAACCGTTCTCCCAGTAATCAACCCGCGACCCGAACCACGAAGAAGGCTTTTCAGCGATCCCCGCTAATTGTTGTCGATGCTCGAAAGAAACGGCAGGAAGCGAAGCGCGGCTTTAAGCCAAAACCGATTTGCTATCGTGTGGGAGCACTGACGGTGCATTCTCTTGGGCACGTGTTTGTAGGGAACGCAAGTTTCCACACGCGCAATGCTATCTATCCGCTGGGCTTCCGTAGCACACGCATTTACTGGAGCACTCGCCGCTTGGCCAAGCGCTGTCTGTATGAATGCGTAGTCTCCAGCACGGAAATTGAGGAGCGGCGTGCTCGTCATCAACAGCAGCTTGAAAATGGCGAGCCGACTAATGGTGAAGGCGACGAAAACGACTGGGCTCTGAAGCGTCGACAGCCTCAGGTAGTGTTCAAGATCATACCGTCTGATGACCAAGAGCGCCCAATTGTAGCATCCTCTACCGAGGACGCGCTTATTGAGTTACGCAGTCGTGTGGTGGCCCTCTACGAGGAGAACCGAGGGTTTTCTGCCAGCCCCGAGGAGGCGACTGGAACAAGGCATCTGCTGTGGCGGAGGCAGAGCGAAACCCGTTCTTAAAGCGCAGCTCCTGGTTCTCTTTCGCACTGAGTGGCGACTACTTTTCGGATTCGGTCTTCCTGAAATTACTCGGCACATCGAGAAGCTGCCGTTCGCATCCACGACGGCAGTCAGCCGTCAAGCTATTGTGAGGAAAATTCAACAACAGCAGCAGAGACAGGGTCAGAGTCCACTGGCAGGATCAAGTATGAAGGCTTGGTCGTCTCCATCACGGAAGCGAAGCCACGACGCTATGGATCACAACTCGGCAGCTGCGTCGGTTGCAACTCTACCTGAAATTGAAGAGAAAGAGCCGTACCAGTTCACACAGAAGTTACCGTCTGCGGAAGAGTTTCAAACAGCGCAGCGTGTTATGGAACAGCTCGTGCGAGCTGAGCAACGTGCACGACAATCGTCTGGTAGCGCTCGAAGCGATGGGTTTGAGGGCAACCGCCTGTTTGGTGCGCCGAAGAGGCTCAAAACTATGCCTCGGCGTCACGCTCTCAACAAGGAATCGACCAACGAACCTGTTGCGGGGCTGCTAATGGGAGCAACGGAACCAGCTCCAGCGGAGGTGTTGCGATGGACCTGGAACACCTTCCTGTCACTATGCAATATCGCGAGCTCCGTCGCCGGCCGTTTGAAGAGCGGTTGTTGGTTCGCAAGTCTTCTATCCATGGCTTTGGTCTCTTCTTGAAAGAACCTGTGAGCGAGGGCCAGATGATCGTCGAGTACCAGGGCCAGATGATCGGTCAAAGCGTGGCCGACGAGCGAGAGCGGAGTTACGAGGAGCAAGGGATCGGCAGTTGCTACATGTTCCGACTTGACGAGAAAACAATCATCGATGCCACTCGATGCGGCAGCCTTGCGCGCTTCATCAACCACTCCTGCGATCCGAAGGCCTTCGCTCGCGTCGTGTCTGTGGAGGGCGGTGAAAAGAAAATTGTGATTTTTGCGAAACGTGCAATTGGCGTTGGAGACGAAGTCACGTATGACTACAAGTTCCCGATCGAGGACGAAGCTATCCGTTGCGATTGCAACGCGCCCAACTGTATTGGACGGATGAATTAGCGCTTCTAGGAATGTGGCAACAATGTAAAGTTTGTTATTGGATCACTTTGTTATCCAGACAGGCCGCGTTGATTCTTTTCAAGATCAACAGGTTGGTAAACCAACTCCCCGAGTTTCTCTGGAGCTAGAGCTTTGATGCCGCCTCTTTTGGTGTTGGACACAACGTTTCAATCAAGTTTCACTCACGCCTTGTACTGTGCATCCAAAATGTCGTGGCGCCGATTACTTTAGTAGCTACACCGATTTCGTGTTTAGCACCGCCAAGATTCGCCCCAGTAGAATCGCGCCGCTCTCAAGGCAACACGACCAAATCTGCGTGGTGCCAACAAGTACCTTCAACAAACTGAACGTTGGAGCCACCAAGCCCGAATTGCTCGAAGTGAAATCCTGTGTCAAAGGTGTCCGCTATGGCATCGCAGAACGAGGCAAGCACTACGGTACTCGCCGACAGCAGGGCATACCCTCACTTTGAAACTTTTTCCGCCGCCATCGAAGCTCCACCGACCAAGAGGACTTTTCCGCGATGTCCCGTGAGAATCGGCTCTTCCTAGG